>JAYKAV010003044.1:1097309-1149525 GCA_035582835.1 Phoebastria nigripes | reverse complement strand
GGCCCCGGCCGCGGGCAGCGGGAGCCCCGCCGCCTTCTCCGCGGCTGCCCGGGCCGCCTGCAAGTGGCGGCGCGCCGGCAGCTGCGGGAGTGCGCGCCGCGGGCAAGTTTTGCTCGGTCTTTACCGGGGAAGGGTGGGAGTCCCGCTGCCTGCGGCGGCCGGCGGGCGCTGCCGGGGCTGTCCGCCGTCGGAAGAGCCCTCGCCCTTCCCCGCCGGAGCGGGGCTGGGCGGGCGGGGGGCACTGGGCAGCGCCTGCCCGCAGCCGGGGGGAGCGCGGRAGAGGCGGCGGGAGCTCGGTTTCCCGGAGCGGTACCGCTGCCGGGCAACGCTGCGGGCTAAACAGCAGCACTGCTTATAGACATATGGGTGCATGTACTTAAGCAATATAGTATCTGGGACAGCTTGCTGGCTTGTGGTAAATGGCTATTTTTATGTTTGGTTGTAACGCGGATTGTTAATCTGTTGGGAGTTTCCTGAGCTCAATCTGGAGGAAAAGTTCAGAGCGGTAACTGGATTCTTCTGTACCCGCCGAACGGAGCGCGGCTGCTCTGGGGAGCGGTGCCGCATCGCCGTGCAAGCGTTGGCATCTTGGGACGGAGCGGGCGAGTGCGGGGGAGCCCGGGCACCTGCTGCTCCCGCCGGGGCTGGGGGGCACGCGTCTTCCGAGGCCTCGCGCTTCCGTGCGAAGGAATGAGGGAGGCTCTGGGAAGAAAAATGCATCGTAGTGACGCTATTAACGTCAGCAGCCCATGCAGGCATTGAAGGGTTTTGTGTCTTCGTTCCCCATAAACGGTAGATTGGCAGAGACTGAGTGGCAGCTAATTTAGGGAATCGTTCTGGGTAAATTGTAGTTGATATCCTGAAGAAGAATTTCATGCATTGCTATTAAAGGCAGTGCTAGTAAAACTTTGCAGTTACTAACTATTATCTGTTGAATTCTTAGAGTATTATTGTTAGAAGAGGACAGGGTCCGGCATACTCTCAAAATTTGGAAAACATATGGAAGACACTGAGTCTCTTGGATTTCACGTAGTTCTGATCCTCTTGTTTGTCGGTCACACAAACTCCCATCCTGCTGTTGATTTCCTTCCGCCGCTGTTTTTCGCGGTTTTCCTTGCGGAGGCTTTAATGAGATGCCCTCCCAGCTGGAGTTACTGAGCTTGCTCTGCATGCCCAGCACCGCCCCAGCCACCATGTTGCACAGTACCCACGAGCAGCATGCGAATGTGAAGACAGATTTAGTTATCAATCGTTACAGGGAACCAGCAAGCTCTCTGCCTGTTCATATGAATGAGCCACTATCAGCACACTCTTCCTCCCCCTGAACTCTGCCATTTTGTTGGAAGGAATGAGGCCATTGGGGTCCGCTCGCATGTAACCCAGTTGTCACTGGACGTACTGCTGTGGATTCTGTTTGGTTTGGGGGCAGAACAGTAAAGATGAGCGTGTGATGTGTATGAAAACATACGCTAATATGTCGATGCCTTGCAACGTTACACTTTGTCGCACCTTGGATAAAGGGGATTTCTTTCTCATTGTAATATTTTCTAAGAAATGCATCCTTGGAGTGGGAAAATTCATTTTGGTTCAGGAAACCTGTGTAAGGCCCAGGTATCCTTTAAACCATGTTCTACACACTTTAAATGGCAACGTGAACGGGGCATACAGCTGGTATGTGGTCTCTGCCCTTGTCTGCAGTCTGTTTCTATTTCTGGGTTTGTTCTCTGGTGTAATGACAAAGGTACGGTAGGTGAACAGTACTGTACTCAGAACATTTCGGAAGGTCCAGGTTCTGTGTGTAGACAGGAAGTCTGAATGGGGATAAAACGCTCACCGGGAATGGTTCAGATCTTGTCCTTAGGGGTCAGGTCCTCAGGCTCTAGGTGAGAGTAATCTGCAAAATAATTCCGTGAAGATATGCTAATTCAGATCTCTAGTTATCAGGCCAATTTTGGCTTAGGGAAGCACAGACTTAAATGCGTCAATTCCATCAGTTTACTCTTCCCTTCGCTATAACAAATACACTAAGCTTATAGGAGGTAGGGAAAACAAAGGGAAGATTTTGTGTAATTTGAACAAGAGAGGCTGTTACCGTAAATACTACTTTATTGTCCAAGCCACATGAAACGCTGACACACATAGAGAAAAATAAAGGCAGGAAAAAAGAGCTCTCAGTAGCAATTATCACACAAATCAAGTGACAGCCTCCCCTATTAGCTGGCATAATTTGAGTTATTGGTTAAAATGTAAAATGCAAGTCTTTGCATATTTAACATGTCTCTCAATTTTTGTTTCTGATTCCCAGATCTATTATAAAGTTATTAAAGAAATTGAGCCAGGAGAAGAGCTCTTGGTGTATTTGAAGGAAGGTGGTTATTCACTTGGGAACATGGCGCCCAGCATGGAAGGTAAGGCCTCGTTTTGCTAGATAGGACCTTTTTGCACCTCTCACCAGCAAACTAGGAATGTTGAGAACCTCAGTTAGTGCTGAACTGGGACAAAAACCTGATCTGGTACCTGCCCCTTCTGTAACTGTTAATATTTTATGTTTATTTTCACTCTTTCTCTGGTGAGAGTAGCTGTCTTAGTCAATGATAGCAAGCAAGTTTTTATTAACCTCAAGGCATGCAACCGATTAATTTGCTTCTTCTCTTTGAGGAATGTTGTGGTTTTGAATATGATTGGAGGTGCCTTTTTAATTCCCAGGGTCACCGTGTTTCTTTGGGTGTAATAAAAATGGGCCAAACCATTCCAAGGCTTGAAAAACACTGGTCTTTAGAGCTTTAGATTACACAGAAAAGGGGGTCCAGGCAGCGGATGGAAGAGTTGTCACTAGAATTATTATTCCTAGAATATAGATACCTCTGAAACCCTGACATGATGCAGTGAAGGCCAAAAGAATGGTTATTTTTAAAAGAAAGGTCACATTTTTATTGCTGCAATGTCTCTCCTGCCTTGCAGTGAGTTGGTGTTGCAGGACAAGGTGCATAGCTCAAATAGGCTCCCAGAGGGAGAAGTTTCCTTAACTGTATATTGCGTGTGGAGCAACCTGAAAGACTAAGCCTTATTCACTTCTTCGTAGATTAGCGTAACTATTTTCCTCTAAATATCCTGCTGTTAATTACTGAAGTTCAGTCATCACCCAGACTATCTAAAAGATCGTGATGCTTTCCAGGTTAAGCGAGTGTTTTCCAGTAAGCTAGGGCAAGGAGCAGTGCGCTAAGATTTTTGGATTCTCTTCCTACACCAGAACGGTGCTATGTGAAATTCAAAAGCCATGTAGAGAGGGATGGGAAAAGAGGAAGAAAAGAGAAGACTTTGAGTCCTTCTTCCTTTCTCATGGTGCACAAAGATGGCTATAAAGTACTTACCTTTTTAATAAGCAGCAGCATGGAGCTTTCTGCTTGTCATTCTGTTAGACTGTTGAAAGCTTTGGGTTCCATTTTAGTTTCACAAAGATCCAGAAACATTTGGTACTGAAGAGTAAGAATAGCCAGAGTTCCTACAGCAAGATTACAAATCTAATTCAGGGGTTTGGGAAGGAAGCACAGAGTGAGCTGATTCACTGAAGAGGCTGTTGCAAGGCAGTTAGAGGCGTCATTCCCTGGGGACAGGTTGCTGCTCACCTGCTCTTTGCAGGGTCCTTCATGCTTCTCTGTAGTAGCTGTTGCTGGCTCTTGTCAGCGACAGGAGAGCGGGTTAGCAGGACACATGGCTTGAAATATTCTGGCAATCTGAGAGTGTTGCCAGGATTTTTTTTTCTTCGTTAGAGTGCTTTTCCCAACGTTCGTCTGAGACTCTTGGCTAATGTTTGGTATCCCACCCCTTTCACTGCAAGTGACAGAGCCTGTCGATACAAACACTGTGCAGTGGAAGTGATCTCTTAGGAAAACTAGGAAAGATGTGCTACACCGTTCCCAAAAACACTATAAAAACAAGGCAACAGCACAGACTAGATTATCTAGAGTAATCAAAATTTGTACAGATTCTTATTTTAAAACGGTTGTTTGCAAGTCCAACTCTTTTCCTGAGATGAGTGCAAAACCCTGTCGTAACAGAGCATTGCAGAAACCTGACCTCATGTGAAGTACATTGTGATCCTGAAATGAAATGAACATCAGTCTGGACTTGCAAAGCTGTGCTCTATTTTGTAGGGTTCTTAGTTTCCTTGACATTTGGTGACAGTGAAAGTTAGAGAACGATGTAAAAGGTACATGAATTTTCTCAAGTGAAGAGATTATTAGGGCATATTACTTATGTCCTTTTCTGGTCATTCATTGAATGTAGAGCCTGTTGCAGGTTTCACATTATTATTTGTTGACTAAGTTCTATAAATATATTCTCATCTACCAATCTTTCTTGCACTATTGGTTGGAAATACTGTTCTACATAATTAATGGCTGAAATTTGAGTTGCCTCACCTGGACATCCTACAATACATTTATTTTCTTTTACCTGTATATGAATATATTTTTCATAGATATCATATAATCATATAATTTTCAGATTCAAATTCGCAGTGAAACTCTTTAAGAGTATACATACGATATGCACAGTTAGTTTGAAGTATTTCTGAAAAAATGGATAGTTTGAGGATTGGTGCTGCTGAAAGCTCTTTTGCTGAAGGTCCATGGGTGGAATGAATGAACAGGTGGTGTGGTAGCTGCTGTCTCACCGAGATGTCAGGTTTGGGATTATTTTTTCAGTGTTCTCCCCCCAAAAAAGTTAATAATTTGCTTGAGACCAACACACAGAGATGAATAATTTCTGTGTTCACAATGATGGAGTAACACAATGATGTCAGGAAGAAATCAGAAAGAAAACTCACCACTGTTTTGCATTTCTGTTTCGAATAGGCTTTTATTTGAACAAGCAAAAAGTGCTCCTTGTTTTCCATCTTTGTCATTACGTAACATTTATCTGTATCTTCCTGGTAACGTCTAGTGCTTTTGCCACATAATTGCTTTCAAATTATAATAGGCCAACATTAAATATTTGACTTCTTAATACTTTTTACTTTCAGTAATGCTGTCTTCCTGCTGCCTCGCACCCCCATTTCGATTCTGAATTAGCAAGAAAGGAAATGCAAAATTGTTCCACACAAAGATAATTATCATAAAAATCTTTTATCCAAACCCCAGCCAAACACAGCAGACCCCTTATCACTGCAGGAATTTTGAGTAGGGCACTTGAACTCCTTTGAGATTCAAGTCTGGTAGATTAGCATGTAGATGCCACATAATTGTGTTCCCCTTGGTTTCTCTGAAAGCTATTAGGCACTGATTTATTTTTCTGTTACATTCCTGCTTTGTCCTGAGTGTTACTGATGGAACTTAAGATAGACACATATAACCATAGATTTGACAAACAAGACATAGAGAACAGGCAGCAATTTTTTTGTAACTGGATTTTTCTTTTCTTTTTATCCCCTTCTCCCTGTAAGATACTGAAGTAGTAACCTTTTTTGAAGGGCAGTATTTTCATTTGTGGTGCTTAAAGAAAGAAGAAAACTTTAATGAGAACTTGTTTTGAAGGGCAGTAGTTTTATTTTTGGTGCTTAAAGAAGGAAAAAAAAAACTTTAATGAACCTGAAGTCTACAAACTGGTTGTCTGATATAAAGACACAAAAGAGATACCAGGTCTTCTTAGCTCAGTCCTGAGCCTCCTTTGTTACTGAGGTTTCATTTTTGCAGGGTGATTGTCTGGCCCTGAGTCTACAGGTCAGTTCCTTTCCCTGCAGCGGTATTTATTGAGAAGTCTGATCTCTAATCTTCTGAAGTTCAGAAACGGGAATGCTGGAGGAATGGGTGTTGGATGTTGATACGCTATAATCAGCTATTCTACCAGCCAGTCAGTTCTTCCTCTGTTTAACCTGTCTGAGCATCAAAATAATGTTTGCAACCAGTGGCAACATCAATAGTATGTGACTACAAAGCTTTTAATTGTATTTTTGTCAGTTCTCTAGTTCTTCTTTTCAATAAAAACTTCTTTTTCCAAACCCAAATACTCTGAAGCCCATGCATTTCTTTTCTTATCAGCCATCTTTTCTACCTATGAAAAAGCTGTTGTGTTTGATGATAGAAGAGGAATGTTGCTGTTACTGAAGCACGAGCCTGTACAAAATGGACAGGGTTTTTTTCAATTTAGTGACGTGCAAGGGCTAGATCTGTAAAATCTGTGTAGCTCTGAAAGTATGCAAATGCAAAAGCAAAAAATGCATGTCTCGGCTGAGCTGTCTTGTTTCTTACATTTCGTAATAAAAGTCTGATGGGGCAGCTCCTCAGCTTGTGTGAACCTAGCTACGCCAGCTTCTACCGACTGAGGATCATGTTATATTGTGTGTGATTTGTGTGAGATCTGTAATTCTGCTGACAAAGGACAAGGAGAATTAGAAGCAAATCTCTTCTCTAACAGTTACTACAGAGGCTATTAATGTATTTCATCTGTCTGTCTGTCTGCCTGCTCTGTAATCTCGTAGAAAGGACAAAAATAACGTTGTTCTCGTTGATAACAACAGGTAGTGCTGTATCATGTTGTGTACTGTGGGAGGGGGTGCTTGCGAGTTGTCCATCTTTAGCCAGGTATATAATAAATTATTCTCTGTGGCTAGTTTTCCAAACTCAAAGTGGATTTCTGGTTCCTAGAGGATAGTTTGGCTGAAATAAGATACAATTAATCACATAAATCTCAAACTGAAGTAGGAAAAATTTAGTATGGATTTGCAGAAGGTGTTTTGATGCATTTTCTCTGAAGTCAAAAAAAGAAGAAAAAAAAAATCTGTTTCCACCATTCCAAGTTTTCAGGTCTGGGGAATTGCCAGTTTGAGCTTGAGAGATCCTGGGAGTTTCGTAGGAGCTTCTTAAGAGGTGAAGCTATCTGGGAGTTCCCAATCCGGAGGGCTTTCAGTCACTTCTACAAAAAAGCCATCTCACGTTGAGCCATCACTGTATTGACAAAAGAGCAAAGAGGGGAAATATTTGATTTGCAGGGTGAATTCTGAGGTAGACGAACACCTTGCCAGAGCAGTTCCACGTTATCTGGAGTTACTGAGGGATTTATCCTGTTACTCCACAGTTCAGTGGGCTGCATGAGTCAAATGAACTTCTATCCCACGTATGTCTCCAAGAATCAAAACCAGAACAAAAGTAAGGTCATGTTTATTAGTGCCAGTGACACTTTTGAGTACAGCTTGACGTCTGAGACTATGAAAACTGAACGTTGTAGCAGATAAACACTTGTTTCAGCGTGCGTGAGAGCTAACGTGAATTCATTAGTAATGAGGAGGGATGGCATGATGAGATTACTGCCTCAGCCCATGCAGTGGGTGCGTTCAGGACACTTGATGCCGTCAGGCTTGTCTCTTCTCAACCGAGTTATGGATGTGTGGAGAGTGAAAAGGTACAACACACCTCATCACAGCCCTTGCCCCCCCTCACTCGCTGCTTTCATGCTAAGAATGTTTTCGGTCCATAAACATGTGTAGATGAAATCTTAAATTTTGCTAGGTAACATTGTATGCTTCATGCTGTTGTTCCAAGTAAAACGCAATAACAAGACATACCATGATACTGCAATTCTTTTTTTTGCCCCCTCATAAAAAGTGGTTTGGATTATTTTAATGGTAGGTTATACACAGTCCCTCGATACTGCTAGGTAGTTTTTTATATCCTGATTTCCAGGTTTCCCTCCCCAGGGACATAAAACACATGAGATACATATTGGTACTGTTCTACAAAATGCTGGTAAACAGAATTTCTCTGAGGAGTAGAGCAGGCTCTGATCCACTTCATTGGGAGGCTGCTGATAGCAATTTCAGAGTATACGAACTGTCAAAACTAGCTGAAATGGGAGAGATATGGGTAATTCCTTCTCTTAGGTCTCCTTTTTTAGTCAAAATCCCCTTTCCCCCCCCCAAAGGAAAATGCTGACCTGCTGGATTTTACTTCTTTTCACATCCCTCTCTTCTGCAGTTCAGGAAATCCTATAGCATCTCTGTATTTTATTCATTCCTTGTGCAAACGGGGTATAGTACCACTAGCCATGCTGCTTGGATAAATAGCAAGGCTTCGCTGATTGTGTCTTAGTGATATTTTCTTTTTTAGCTGTGTTTGACTTTTTCCAGTTTGTGGGCATGTCGATAACTTTCCGTGTAGGTGTAGACCACTTCGGGTTTCATCTGCCTACATAGCTTGCTGTAGCAGCTTATGGGATCTTGTCTTTCTCAGTCACCGCAGAAGCAAGTCGCAGACTTCCCGGCGTGCAGGGGCACGGGTCGAAAACCACAGCCTGAGTTTAAATAGGCTGTATTGAGAGAAACGGAGAGAGGAGATTATTGCCCGAGTGCAGGCGGGGAAGCGGCGGTCTCTGGGTGTGACGCTGCCTGTGTTTGTACTCGTGTGACACTTTTAACAAAATTAACCCTGATTTATATAAAACACAATTTCAGGCCTTAAAGCACAGCCTAAGTGGCTGTAATTGTGCAAAACTTCGGGCAGACAAGTATGTGGGGTACTTTAAACCAAGGGTTTGCTGAAAGGTTGCAGATTTTGAAAACGGCTGCAGGCAAAGAAGCGGCCACGAAGACGCAAGTGCCGCCCGCGTCTTACCCCGCCATCCCCTTTCCCTCAGAGCAGCAGCGCTCGGGGATGGATCCGCTCCATCACAACGTTTGCTTTTGGCTGCATCTCTAGAAAGAATATTTCCACTCTTCCCTCTGAGCTAATGCATTTTACCACAAGCTTTCCTTTTGAAAGTAAAGTTATCAGAAAAAGAGAATAAAACTTAATACAAAACAGAGCCCCGGAGCCCAGAGGAAGAGGGTAGAGGAGGACAGGGAAATGCGGCACCAATGACTAAGTGGTGGCTGGAAAGCTTCTGTTTCAAGCTGGCTGCTGGGTGGAGAAACCTGGAGCTATCCCGACTCCCTCGCAGAGGTCGTTCTCCTGGAAAATTTACAGCTCTGAGCTGATTGTTTGGCTTGGCACTATGGTCAGGATGCTGCCTTGTAAACTTAATAATAGCTGCCCTCTTTTTAATTTGTTTGACCTTGACTACAATAATTTATTATGTGCATTAGATCTTTTTTTTTTTTTTTTAAACCCAAAACAGCACAACAACAAAGAATTTGGCTCCCTTTTCTTTCTTCCATGGTACTCTGGTTTTGAACTCCTCGGGTTGATGGCGCACTGTGCTTCTGCAGTTGTGCAGGACAAGTTAAGAGGATACCAGTAGAAAGACATTTTCTTAGAAAGGAGCTTCTCCAGGTTTGTTCTGTGGCGATTTGCTTTTCCCAGTGTCTGTCCTTATGAGTATGGTTTGTTCCTTTTTTCCCTGGCAGCCCCTTTTGAGGAAGAGCTGATTCGTATTTTCAAAAAACCTCATTGCAAACAAACAAAATGCTCCAGAATAGCCCCAGTATTTTGTGTATCTGCTAATTCTTGTAGGTCTCTACGTCTCAGCAGAGGCCAGGACACAAAGAAAACAAGATCTCTCCTGGTTGTGTGATTTATTTTTTTTTTTTTAATGCTTAAAGTGAAAGCAATCTGCTGGCACAGCCTACCTTCGTTTCTCTCTCCTGTCACTTGCAAATTTCCTCTTTGTTTGTTTGTTTGATAGATCCTCACAGAAGGTTACATTTTCTTTACAAGCCCAGTGTTGGGTAAAATAATGAGACTTGTTTGAACGTCCTGATCCACAAGTCAAAATCGTCTTCTCTGTCTGTTGCAGAAGAGCACACGTTTCGCTGCGAGGACTGTGATGAACTTTTTCAGTCAAAGCTCGACCTGCGGCGACACAAGAAGTACGGCTGCAACGCTGTCAGCTCCCTGTACGAGACCCTGAATGACGAGATCAAGCAAGAAGGTCTTGGAGATGGACAGGTCTATGAGTGCAAAGACTGTGAGAGGATGTTCCCCAATAAATACAGGTACTGGAGAATTGCCAGACCCTCCTCTGGCCTGCCCCTCTCCGTTACTCCTGCGCAGTCCTGTCTGATGATGGGAAACGTGGGACCAAGGTGGGAGCTGGGCGGCTCAGGACGGCTACGGGAGTATACCTTTCCTTTCTCCATAGGGTTCAGGAAAGTCGTTTTTAGGCTCCTTCAATGTCATTAGCTATTGGACAGCATTTTATTTCACCTTGATTTCATAGACTGTGATGCTTTTCGTTACCCATTGGTAGAAGCACCCACAGATTATTGGCAATATAAAGTTTAAATGGTTGTTTTCTGAATTCCCTGTGACTTTTTCAGGGCTGTGACAGGCAGGTTGATAGACCTGGTTAGTATCTTTGCAGCAGCTGCTCCCATGTGATCTTGGTTCTGAGGGAAAACAGTGGTATTACACTCTGCCAATATTTGCGTGAAGACTTTTTTTATATGTAATTCTTGAGCATTTGAGATCAGTGGCTATAAAGAGGCGTTGTTATACTAAGAACTCTTAACATGGTCATGAGCTCCTACTTGATCTTGCAGAAGCAATTAAAAAAATTCTATTCCAATCTAACTTTCGGTTTTAATTTTTTTTTTTAAAAGAAAATGTTCATGAAAAAATGTTGTGTTCACGAAGCATTTTTGTAATAGAAATGTGAAAAGGAAAAAAAGAAAATAGAATATTCTCCATCTCTTATTGTTATTTGCAATAATTATTCAATTATTATTATAAAGCAACTCTAAACAAGAATTAAACTTTTTTTTAAAAGGAAAAATTCTTTGTCCCAATAAGTTTTAACTGAAAATTTCCATCTTTTAAGCATAATGTGATAGTAATCAAATGCAGCTTTAAAGCAGAGATCTTTGAGATTTCTGATTCATTTGCAACGTGAGACTCAAATGGTTAAATATTAGGAGCCAGTTTTAAAAAGTTGAGGGGTTTTTTTAATCATTTTAGGACTG
Organism: Phoebastria nigripes; assembly: GCA_035582835.1. Taxonomy (NCBI): domain Eukaryota; kingdom Metazoa; phylum Chordata; class Aves; order Procellariiformes; family Diomedeidae; genus Phoebastria; species Phoebastria nigripes. The sequence continues at coordinate 1,138,634 of JAYKAV010003044.1, read as the reverse complement.
TGTTTATTTGCATCCTGAGCCTTTAACTCCTGGGCTGTATTTTCAAGGTTTTCTCTACAGCAAAAGGACTAGAGTTTTACCTGTTTACTGGAGGGTGAAGTTCTCACATACTCATTTCACTTGACTTCTTAGATGAACAAACACCACGCACAGCAAGATTTGTTACAAAATTGTGAGAACTGGCAATCCCCTGTCACATACTATATAAGTAGAGCAAAACCATTGAGCTTAAAGCCAATATAAGGCCTGTTTCATTTCAGTTAAAAATTTAAAAAGATGATGTTCACCAGCATTAGTCATTTTGAACTTAATTGTATTGTTACTTTCAGATCTTTCATCTAGGTGAGTAAGTGAAGAAAAAAATCTATTTTAAAAAATGTAGAGAAAGGTGAAATGTAAAGAACATTCCCCTAGTTTATCTGTATTGAAAAGAGCTTGGCTCTTGGCTGTGTTACGGGCGTTTTAGAAGCTGGTAATAGATACTGTCTGCCAGCGATACCTGTACAGCGGTTCTGTTAGCGCAGTTTGATGTCTTTGCTCCTCACCTTTTGTTTCTATGTTGGCTACTTTTGATTAGATACTAGGAGGCTGCAATTTTGTAATTTTTTTACCTGACAAGAAAAGGAGAACTTCCTTTAAGTGTTTTAAATATTTATTATTTTTAGTAGAAATTCCAGTTCTTTTCTCTCTCTACCTGTGTTAGAAGCTTTCTGCTCTTTAGCTTCCAGCACGCTGTAGTTTCTATGTTAATTAGGAAATACCCTTTTGAAATGTATATGTCGTCTTCTCTTGGTAGCATCTATGTATTTCCTGGCTCCCCTTGGCGGCGTGGAGTGGCCCTGTGCCCATTTTGCAGGGATTAAGAGAAGCAGAAAGATTTTAAGTCCTTCTTTCCCTTTAGTGATTACTTATCCCTGTGGGTAAGATGTTCAGAGTCATCTGGTGAAGCTAATTCGGGGTATTCAAATGATGTGGCTGAGTTAAGGTCCCAGTTGCCCTTGATTTCTTGGGAGAAGTGGGTAAGACAGACCTTGACTCCGTCTAAGACTTGGCTCGCCTTGGGGCACATCTCCATTGTGAGCATTGCTGGCAGCGGAGCAGAGGGCTCCTGGCACAAGCACTGCTTTTCAGTGTGGGTGGGTAAAAGGGATGAACAAACGACTTGTTCAAAGTCAGACCGAAAGCCTTTGGAAGGGCCAAGGACAGAACACCAATTTTACAAGCCCTGTCCTGACGTATTTTCAGGACCTTCTCCTGTTTTGATTCTTCAAAATCGTCACTCCTAACCGTTACTTTACAGACCTTGTAATTAAGAAGGAAACGTGGCAGAATATTTACCTGTCATCGGTGTGCTCAACACAAATATCTCGAGCTTGAGGCAAAAGTCCATGTGTGTGCTAGCGGGGATTTCCATTTTTTGAGCACCCCTAGGTGACGGAGAGGCCTTTTCAAGGTGTTTCCAACTGAACTCGGATGGAGATACTCCGAGTCACTAGCCACAGACCTATACGCTTGGAAAAGGTTTGGAGTTGTGATAGGGGCTCCTGGGCCCAGTGGCTGCTTTGCCTCTCAGAGCATTGATTCCAAATGTTTGGGTTGGGGATTTTTTTAAGCAAATAATACGAAGTCATTTTTTCGACAGGGGAAAGATAGAGTCAGCAACATCACCATTCAGTGTACTACGCACTGACAGATTTAGCGGAGCTGGGAGAGAATGTCCACATCTATCCCTCCCCCATCAATCTGCTGCATTTTATGTACTGAGAAAGCCAGTAAAACACAGAATATATCCAGTCAGCGTACCTAGATGGTCTTACAATTTTTCAGAAGTTAATACAGATCAAATCAAGAGTGCCACTGGGGAACTGAAATTGAGCATTTAGCAGCTGACTAAATAAATAAATGTTTTGCTAATCYCAGTAGGTACTTGCCTCTAAACAGCATATTAGTTTGTCCATATTTGCTCTAAATAAACTCATAAATCACAGTTAACAGGAACGTATTTTTGTATATGTATGTGAAAGGTATATATTTCTTTGTATGTGTAAAAAATTTTGTAGTGTTAAGAACACCATTTCTTCAGCAAAATGAATATTGCTTCTTTAAAATTAGTGGATTGGCAGTTTATAAGGGGCATGTTCATGAATATTAACTATCTGACTTGAAGGAAGAGGAGGTTCTTCAAGGGAGTCGCAGGCTGGTGGCTGCTTAGATTTGTATGTGGGTTGCAGTCCCACCAAGCCCACCTGTGGTGAAGCCACCTTCTACAGGGTTGCCCTTGTTCCTGTGCCAGCAAATGCCCTCAGGGCACAAAGATTTCAATGCAGGTCAATTGTCAGTGCAATTAGCCTTTACACTGGGAATTTCAAAGGACCCCAGTCTCGGGTCCATGCTGCTCCACCGCGGTGCAGGCAGGTGCCTGCTGGTGCCAGGGTGCCTGTCAGCGTACAGTCCCACCGAGGATGCAGGTCCCCGTGGGCGTCCGAAGAGAGCGAGAGCACTGTAGTCCTGGGGACGTGTCAAGGCTGAGTCGATTCCTAAGTTTCCAAAGCCCTCAGGCTCCATGGAAATGCCCAGGACTTATTTGCTGCGAAGTTGTCCTATAGCATTTAATGAAGACTGGCAGGATTTTCTAGTAGTGTTTAGTTTTAATGTTCCTATAAAAAATATAGCCGTGCTTTAAAGTTCCATAGGAATGGTTTAATATCGATCTGTAGGGGTTTTCAGGCAGTCATAGATGTCACATAAGTTTGTCCTTCATCAGAATTCACAGTAAGGAGGAGTATTTGTAACTCCTGTTAAACTACATCGAAGGCAGCAAAGGACGCAAATTTTCTTCCTTTGTTTCTGAGGACTGGCCTGAGAGGTGCAGGATTTCCAGCCTGCTTAGTACGTTTTACAGCWCTCGCTCTTCAACAGAATGGTTTCCCAGGCTCCATACCTGCCCCGCTGCCACCGGCAGTGCCTTCCCTTGACTGTCACACCTGGTTCGGTGGCCCAGCGGAGCGCTGCGTGCTGATGCACAGAGACAGCACTTTGGCATAGGAGAAACGGAGCACCCTGTGCATGTCTCTGAAAAGCCATCCCTGCCGTGGCCTGGTTCCAGCAGCCACTTTGGTTTGCCATCATCCTCCTGGTTTGGGAGAAGCTGCCAGTTGGCAGAAGTTGAAATTGCCGAGTTAAGTAATAAAAGATGTCTGACATTTAGAAGTGAAATGTGTTTGCACCTTATCGTGTTTCTTTCCAATGTTAAGTTGCTGTGTTCTGGGAAGCTGTGGGCTTTGTGCCCATGAAAACGGCAACGTGATAGTCTCAGCAGCAACAGCTAATATCTTGTCTTTCCCTGTGGGGATGCCATAGAAGTCTTGGTCACAAAGTGCTCATTTTTCCCTTCAGGAACCTGCAGGGTCAGGTCTGGTTTTACCTTCCTTTTCCTCCTTGTAAATGGACTCAGGTATTTAATAAGAAATATTATAAAACGCAGCAACATTTTGAGGCAGAATAGGGCAGCTTCCAGCTGTGAAATAAATGCCAAAAAAAGAAATGGCGTTTGCGTGTCGCTGCCCCGCTCATGGTTGATGTGCTCCTTTTCACAAAGGCTTTTGCAGTTGTGCTCTGCGGCAGCGGTTAGTCCTGGAAAGCCCCCGGACCCCACGGGCTCGTGGCCTGTTTCTCTATCGCCATCTCTCATCACCTCTCTGGGTTTCAAACCTCCCTGGTGCAGGCCAGGAGTTCTGTAACAGTATATGCCTTGACAGTAAGTGCCCGGTTCAGGTGGGCGCTCGGAGTTGGGCTCCGTTCGCTGCCGGCCGGGGCTGTGGGCTGTCGCCGGCCGTGCGAGGTCAGCCTGTCTCTCTTTCCCAGCCTGGAGCAGCACATGGTAATCCACACCGAGGAGAGGGAGTACAAGTGCGACCAGTGTCCCAAGGCTTTCAACTGGAAATCCAACCTGATTCGTCACCAAATGTCTCACGACAGTGGGAAACGGTTTGAATGTGAAAACTGTGTTAAGGTACGGTGCAGGACATGGTAACCGTGGGCAGCTTTGCCTGGGAGAGGGCGCTGGGACCTGGGGGAGGGGATCCAGAGGACGGGTGACCCGTGCTGGCATGGTTCGGTGGCCCGGCTGTGGCGTGGAGTGTGGTAAAACACAAGGAGAGCAGCATGCTCAGCTGGCCCCGGCACGTCAGCTTGGATATGGAGCTCAGCCTTGCCTCCTGCAACTCGCCTTTGGCCTTTTCCCGGGTATTGGAGGCTCTGCCGGGGTGGCAGGTGAACGTTGTGCAGGGCAGATGTGGGTAAGCAAACAGCTACTAAACTGTGAGCATCGCACGCTGCGGAGAGCGTGCCAGCAGCCTGGCAGGACACGGCTCAGCCCTGCTCGGTTCATTATCTGTTTGCAGCAGGAGGTGACTGTCCTGCACTCCTAATGCCAGGAGCGGTGGTGACAAAAACTGGAAAAAACAGTCAAGCTTTTCACGTATACGCTCTTCTCCCTACTCTTTGTTTCCCCTCCCTCAAGGCGTTTTCTCTTTCAGGTGTTTACCGACCCCAGCAACCTCCAGCGGCACATCCGTTCCCAGCACGTTGGCGCGCGGGCCCATGCCTGCCCGGACTGCGGCAAAACCTTTGCCACCTCGTCTGGCCTCAAACAACACAAGCACATTCACAGTACTGTCAAACCTTTCATATGTAAGTTGTCACGGCCATCACAGAGCTCTGGCTTTTGCTATAATTGCACGTATCCTGCGGGGGCCCCCCAGTACTAGCTGTCCCTCTGTGAGCAGCCGCTGTAATTTTATAGGTCAGAGCACAAGATGAAATTCCGCAGTGATTTTTTTTTTTTTTTTTTTTTTTTTTTTTCTTTTTTTTTTTTTTGGGTTTTTTTGTTTTTTTTTTTTTTTTTTTTTTTTGCATGCTCCCTGTTTTTTCAGTAAACATTCATGGCAGTTTTTGACTTTCTTGACAAGTTAAAAGCTGAGTCTCTCAGCAGTCCTAGCGATGCCATTTTCTCATATCTTTTCTTTCTCTCTTCTTTTTTTCCTTAATAATTTTTGAATGTTCGTGTTGGTGACATAAATAAATAGCTGACACAGCCTGATCGAAATGTTTTTCAGGGGTGCCTCAAATCCCGTAGCCATTGTAAAGAATTTGGAATAGTTACAGAGACGAGAAGAAGGTGTTTTTTTAATTTTAAAAAGAGTTTTTTCCTTCTTTATTTACTGCATGTTTCATCTAGATAATGCTTGGAAGCCAAATAAATAGCAGATTAACTGTGTCCTTAGTGCTCTCTTTAGTGGAATATTTCCAAAAGGGCATTTTCCCTTGACGGCCATTCATCTCATCTCTTGTCATTCTCAGGGTTGTATATTTTTTTAATTGACACAGCACCTATTGGATTTTGATAACTGTGCAGAAAAGTGGATTGTGTCACAACAAAGCTATAGAAACTTCAGGGACTACTTCCTGACACTCTTCAGAAAGCGTAGTTCAAGCACAGAACGGGATCTGTGTTTGATTCCAGGCTTTGATGTTACGGTAGGGAAGCCACTGAACCCACTTCTGCCTTTTTTTCCCTATTGGTATAATGGGAACAGTATGCAAGAGTATCCTGGGAGACTCGTTTCATTAATGTGTTCTGAGATAATCAGATGGGTGTCAGTGGAGGAAGAAAAAATACTCTTATTGCTCATTTTGATGCAATCTTTCATTTGATGACGGGCACATGAAAGAGATAATTTGAGTCTCATAGTATTGCTGCAGTGAGATGAATGATTTCTTCTCATAATCTCCTCACTCTCACCTCATAAGAATTAGGGAGTTGTCAGTCTAAATCAGCGTGTAAAACAACTTGAGACTGATTCTGCCTAGTTCAGATGTGCCAGGTGGAGTCACAAGCACGAATATGGAATCCATTAGCAACTTTAGGGGAGCCATGAGGCAGGATTCGTTGGGAAGTTTTTCTTTCCTTTTCAGTGGAAAAAGGCGGGGTGTGTGTGAGGTGTGTGTTTGTTTGTTTTTTACAATATTGTACCTGGTGTTAAAAACCCCCACAAAACTGTAACTTTATAACTGCAGAACACAGAACAGCAAGAGAGGACATTACATGCAGAGTTACTAAATCATTGTGTAACTGGAGACTTACACAAAAATTTTCCAGTTTTCCTTATTTTAGAATGATGATGTGAGCTCTSATACCTATAGCGCTTTTCTTTAGGGAATTTTGTGCAGCATCATATATATCTAGCAACTCTTTCTGGGGTGGAAAACGTAAAAAAGGAACCTGATTCCCTTGGAAGACTTCACTTGTGTTATCCTGTCTTCTCATAAAGTTTTGCCACGTGGGAACGGTATAACTTCTTTTTTGTAAAATTGTGAATGCATACAATAAAAATAACACAAACACCACAAACACGGTGTTGAGCCAATGAAAGCTGACAGCGAGCGCACTCGGTTGTGATACAATCTGCTTAAGCAGATTAGCCATTTGTTGTAAACTTGTGTGTATCTTCTAAACCACAGTATAGCATCCCTTGGCACACGGCAAGGGAGGTGGTTAAAATTAGAAAGGGGTAGTTTTGTTCTGGAAAGAAAAATACACAAACATCTTTTAAAGAAATCCACCCAAACATGACATTTCTTCAAATATTATTAGTAATTTGAGAGGGAGCTTATGGTGTCCTTACATGTGGAAGTATTTGCACCTACCTGTTCATTTGGACACACACAGTCACTCCACAACCCTGACGATGCTGGCTTTGCATAGACAAGCAGGACAAGAAAAATACCCATCCCAGAACCAAGGGTCAAGCAGTTAAAGTAGCATCAAACCCAAGGCAGGCAGCAGTGAACTGGCTGTCCTGACTTTGGCTTGACAGCCCTTGRGAGGGGGAGGCACTTCGCCTCCCCCTGAGACTGTCTAGTGGCAAGCGCAGCTCTTGCAATAGCAAAGCACAGGAACAGTCCGGAAAGGCAGAACTGATTCGTGGGATTTGTGTGTTATGTGGATGCTGACATATCCTTCTGCTTAAATTTCTATAGAAACAGAGATTGTTGTATCTAATAGACCATTAGCTTTATGGAAAACAAATTGAGAAGTGTTTCCTTTAGGTATTTTTTAAGAAAACATTTTAAAATGAAGTAAAAAACTAAATAAACCCCTTCTTTGAAAGTTAAGGAAGCTAAAATAATACATGCAGCAGCTATAAAACTATATGTATACAATAATAGTAGTTCAGAAGAACTGACACAAGTTTTTAAGGTGTGATTGCCAAAAACTAGGGATAGCTTTAGCATACTAATTTGAAAAAGCTGTTACTCAAACACTGAAACTCTTCTGATGACTTTCTAGTTCTCCTTCTGTTTGTGTCTCCTTCGCAGCTCCTTGCTGTATCTAAGCCCAAAGCAGAAATGCTGAAATACTCTGAGGAAAGATGGTTCGTATTAAATTTCTAGTGCAATCAGAAACCAGACACAGCATACCCTTCAGTGACAGTCCACTGAACTTTGGATGCTCATTTGAACTGAAATGTCAAATTTGTTAGATTTTAATAATCTTTGCTTTGCATTTCAATAGAAAGGCCTTCCCCTTATATTTTCAGAGCTGCCGGTGAAATATTCTCCTGACAGTCATTTGATATTCAAGCACTGATGTAAATCCTAAAGATTTAGAAAAAAATACAGGGAAAGTCATGCTTGCATGTACCGACCAGTAAAAGTTGGGAGGGAGGAAGGAAGGAAGGAAGGGCCACTTCGTCACTGCGTTGGAGGACGGGGTGTCAGAAGAATTTGGATTCGGGTCCTTGCCTGCCCAACTCCGAACAATATACTTACCCTCTCTCTGTCTCAGTTTCCATGTTTACAAAACGGTGATAACGGCAGTTCTCCTGTGAAGGAAGTGTGTTAATTCACTAAGAAGTAGAATTTATTCCTATGTTGAAAGAGGCATCAGATAATAAAAAGTTACAGTGTTTTGATATATAGAAAAGTTTGGGTGGGATTTTTTTCTTACTTTGCCCTGTTCCTTCCACACCAGCAAAGTCTGCAGGTGAAAGAGGTCGTAAAAACTCACATTTCGAAAGCTCGGTATTTACAGGTCGTTAAAGAAAACGCTGATGTAGCGTTAACTTAGCATTGCTAGGGTGTCTTACTAATTTAACGAATACAAGATCTCACCCCGCTTCTAGCTGAACTGAGGCCTGGCTGGCAAAGTATTTATAGAACATCCCTACGGAGTGGTTACTTACTATTAATGGCATTAAAGAAAGGGTAGGTTTGATTAAATGAGGCAAAATTCTTCTCCCTTCAGCGCTTCCTGCCATGCCAGGACTACAGGGAAYGCAGACTAGCTAATATAAATAGATATTACCATTAAAATGCATCATTATCTTTACTGAAAAGTCCAAAAAAATGTTTGAGCAGGAGTAGCACATCCCCTCAGATTTCTGTGGAGAGTCGCTTGTTGAGAGATTCTCTAGGAAGGAGGTTTATTGAAAGGGAAACGTGGTGKTGTTTCTGGGATGGTAGCCTCTGTGAGTCTGGCCCGTGCCAGCTGGGCGATGGCTGGGATTCAAAGGAAGCATTGCTGTCTGTCAGCTGCTCCTGGGGGTCTTCCAGCCTGCTCCCCCTCGCGTCTCTTCCAGCGTCCTCGGCCAGGATTCCCAGGGCTGCCTCTTCCTTTTCTAAACGTAGCCAAGATCGCAGCCAGGTGAGGCTGAGTCCTGTACAAACATTTAAGAGGGAGATAGCTTTTCCCACATGCTTGCAAACTAAAGAGACCAGATGGACTCATGAGCTTGGATTTTGTACAGGGAGAGCTGAAGCAGAAAGAAGCTAAACGGTGTGCCGAAAGTTACGTCGGGAAGCCTTAGCAGGAGAAAGGTGGAGCCGGGTTTCTAGAGATCCCATCCAGCGTATCGCTATAGCCTGCTTTTCCCCTCTTTCCTTCTGTCTTTAGGGAAAGGGGATTTCAGGGGCAGGGTGGAAGGGGTGGGGACGCTGGGGAGGCTCCTGATGGCCCCCCTGCCATTTCCTGTTAATTTCATATTGCTTTTGTTGTTGGTTTCTGTTGATGCTTTAGGTGAGGTCTGTCACAAATCCTACACGCAGTTCTCCAACCTCTGCCGTCACAAGCGGATGCATGCGGACTGTCGCACCCAGATCAAATGCAAGGACTGTGGCCAGATGTTCAGCACTACCTCCTCTCTCAACAAACACCGGCGCTTCTGCGAGGGCAAGAACCATTACAACCCAGGGGGGATTTTTGCCCCTGGCCTACCCCTAACGCCCACTTCCATGATGGACAAATCCAAGCCCTCTCCCAACCTCAATCATGCCAGCCTGGGATTTAATGATTATTTTCCATCCCGCCCGCACCCGGGGGGTCTTCCATTCTCACCTGCCCCCCCGGCATTTCCTGCCCTCACTCCAGGATTCCCAGGGATTTTCCCACCGTCTCTATACCCCAGGCCCCCCTTGTTACCACCCACACAACTGCTCAAAAGTCCCCTCAACCACACTCAAGACGCAAAGCTTCCAAGCCCCCTTGGGAACCCAGCACTTCCTCTGATCTCCGCAGTGAGCAACAGCAACCAGGCCACTTCAGGAGAGGAGAAATGTGAAAGCAGCCTGGAAAACTCCTACCTGGAGAAGCTAAAAGCCAGGAACAGTGACATGTCCGATGGCAGTGACTTTGAGGATGTCAATACAACCACGGGCACAGATCTGGACACCACTACTGGCACTGGTTCTGACCTGGACAGTGATGCAGAGAGTGACAGGGACAAAACAAAAGATAAAAGCAAACAAATTGAGAGCAAGCCAGATTTTGTCAGCAGCTCTGTGTCTGCAAGTTCCACCAACAACACGAGTGAGATCCCTCTCTTCTATTCTCAGCATTCCTTCTTTCCTCCCCCCGAAGAGCACCTGCTACCTACCACGGGAGCAGCTAATGACTCTATTAAAGCTATCGCCTCCATCGCAGAGAAATATTTTGGGCCTGGCTTTATGGGGATGCAGGAGAAAAAGATGGGTTCGCTCCCATATCATTCCATGTTCCCTTTCCAGTTCCTCCCCAATTTCCCCCATTCACTCTATCCTTTTACGGAGCGGACCCTCAATCACAACTTGCTGGTCAAGGCAGAACCAAAGTCACCTAGGGACCTCCACAAAGTAGGCAGCACCAGCTCAGAGTCGCCCTTCGATCTCACCACAAAGCCAAAAGAGATTAAGCCAATCTTGCCGCCACCTAAGGTCCTGCCAGCCCCAACCTCAGGGGAAGAACAGCCACTGGATCTGAGCATTGGCAACCGCATCCGAGCCAGTCAGAATGGAGGAAGAGAGCCACGGAAAAACCACATTTATGGGGAAAGGAAGCTAATGGCAAGTGAAGTCTTACCCAAGATTTCCCAGTCTCAACTGCCTCAGCAGCCATCCCTGCATTATGCTAAGCCATCACCCTTTTTCATGGACCCCATATACAGGTATTAACATACCCTGCCTTAAGCGTTTCCTCTAACGAGCTAATTTTCTAGCTGACATCGCAACTTGAGGCAGATTGGGATGTGGGTTATTTAGAAAGAGCAGTGAAAGTCTGCTGCAGTTGATTGTACTTCTCTCTCCTTTGTCACAGCACGTTGAATTTTCTGAATCGAAAGGGCTGAATAATTGGAAGGAGTACTCATAATCAATATGTATAAAGAACACATCCTTATTTTGATAAAGAAGAAAGTTGACCTATTTAAGGACTCTCCCACGAGCCAACGCTAAGATGGCACTTCTGCTGGGGAAATTCCAGAGGTTTGATTCGATAAGAATGCAGAGTTCAGATGCCTCGGAGCCTGGGCTCTCATGGCTTGGGAATGAGTCAGGAGCCCTGGGAGCCTGGAAATGCAGCTCTCCCACTGACTTACTTGATGGCCTTTTGTGAGCCACTTCACCTTTCTTCCTCCCCACCCCCCTTTTTCTTTCTAATTCCTTTTCTTAGGGTTTGTTGGTTCATAGGAACCGCTGTTGTGGACCCAGCCTTTTGAAACATGTTCAAGTCCGGAGTAACAAGTAGTGTGTAAATACATGGTAGCGTGTTACTATCCAGATCTCTCCCAGATACATCTCTTGCGGACTTATCTTTCTTAGAAGATAACGAGAGTTTTCTAGTTTCACTTGAAACGGATGCTTATTGAGGAAGGCCCGATTCATTATGTCATGCCTAGAATAAGCTGAACGTGGAAGGCATGTGTAAAGCAGACGGGATGAAGTTATCCAAATGCTAGTTAAACTCCCAGAAGGAGTGAATTCAGAAGAAGGTGTAGAGGGAAGACTTGAGTCTGTTGTTGTTTTAGAGCTTTTTATAAAACCTGTTTCTAAAGGAAAATTATTTTAAGGTTTAAAGTGAGGGTACCAGTAAGTTTGCGTATTACCCGTCCGGCACTGGCACTACCTTTGTTACCTTCCTGCTACGGATGAGATGTTATTTGTCATGTAGCAAATACTGTTTGCTGGCTTTTAGCAAAGTCCAGTGAAAAGAGGTATCCCGAGCTGGTTTGATTTAGACATTAACATGGTAATTAATTCTCCCTTAGGAGAGGATGCTTCGTAACATCGGTAGGTGGGTTTGGCCGGAGGGCTCCTGGATTCAGTGTCTAATTGAACAGCCAGTTCCTGGAAGTGAATGGTTGTTCTTGCGTTACTTGAGCTACATGTGAATAGTGTGCTGCGGGGCTGCATGGTGAGCCCAGCCGTAATCCAGCCTGCTGGAAAGCTAATGGATGTGCTGCAGAAGCTGGTGTTTTCTTAGCGCTGGAAAGACTCATAGTCACCGCGGAGCGATTATGTCAGCACTGGGATGGTTCGCTTGAGTGTTCAAAGGACTGCGAACAACAACGGGTGGCGTGGCCTTCACTGCCGGCTGGAAAAGCAGGCCAGGAGAACAGCACCTATGTCACTGCCTCGCTGCTATTGTACGGTTGATAACTGTGGGAAAAAATGATGTCAATGTCTAGCCAGGCCAAAGAACTGTCAGCTAAGATGAGGATTAGTGAGCCCTCGTTGCTTGCTGTTAAGAAAGCGTCTCTCGCTTTGCCAGCACTCTCAGGGCTGATGCTGTGTTGCTTGCTTACATGCTTACCATCTGTGATGGAAACGGCTACATCACAGCCCGGGACATGTAATGTATTCTGTCTGGGACCCACCATGGTCATCTCCTCCTGGAAAAATAAGTAATGATGTAAACAGTCCGGCATTTATTTTTGTAAAAAGTACTTCTGGAAAAAAATAAATAAATGGGATAGAAAGGCAAAAGCTTCGAGTTAGCTTAGGATCCTGCCACCTCTGGGCATTCTCAGTAGGAATGTTAAAATAACATGGGTTGCAAAAGCCGTTGCCAATTAAAATAGCAGCCTCGGGAAAACCGTAAAGGTCCAGAAGACAGATGGAAGTGAAGGATGGGGGCATCGTTTGTTGCATTCCATGGGATGCATATAGTTTTAGTAATATATTAAAATAGAAAGTCGGCGGTGGAGTTGCTTGCGAATCAGACTTCTGATGTAATGAGCTAAACAGCAGAGCTTCCAAGTCCCAGCTTAAAAAATATGGAAATATTTTGTTTCTAAACTTCTCTTTATCAGGCTCTCTCACATCATTTGGCTCCTTCATTTTTCTCCCAAAGGCCACTTAAATCCTTGACATTTTCTCCTGGTGATATAATTTAATGCAGCCAGACAGCCTGAAATCAGTGCAGTTTTTAGCTCAGCCTTGTTAAGGTAACGTTCTCAGGCACTGGGCTGAAAAGATCAGCTTAATCCTCTGGTCACTGCGGAATTCAGCTCTGACGAGGAAGTTTGTGCGTTTGTTGTGTTCTCATTACCCGACACCAGGAGATGGTAAAGCTGTGTGAAACGCTGTGGCTTCACTAAGGTTTTACGTTTCCGATGCAGGTGGGGCTGTCTCTCGAGACGCCTGCTGCCGAGGTCCAGAGGGCATTCCCCTGGGCATCATAGCTGACTGCAGCGYGTCGCAGGGAGTGGAGCTTCGCTGGTCGGGGTGTTGCTCACGGCGGTTTACTGTTTTACCTTGTGTCAGGGAGAAAATTTTACATATTGTTTTACAGATTGTTGTTTTTCTGAAAGCTCGTGCCTGTAAAAACACGTACCTTCCAAAGCACAGTAATTCTGACTGCGTTTCAAATCCAGCTCTTCTCTTTTCTTCTACCTAAGAAAAATTAAATGCAGATTAAATACAGTTCGCTAAATAGCACTCTGCATGACTCTTCTTTTAAACTCTTTGGTAATTTGATCCACACACCAATCAGCTGAAATGCAGCAAAATAATTTGCTCTCATTTATGCTGGACTAATGTAGTTAAAATTACTCTTACTATTGGATTTCTGCTGGTTTAGCTGAGATGGACTCTATTCCAGTAATTTCAAGATGCAGCTGCGTTTATTGGAGTTACTTTCGTAACACTTTTTTCCCATAGAGGACATTTCAGTTTCTCTTCTTGGTGATTCCACACCACGGTTTCCCTGCAAGTAGAATATTTTGTGAAAACAAAGCCAATATTTTCAAAAATAGGAGCCTAACTGTAGGATCGTTTCTGCATCGTAAGGTGCTTAAGCATGGAATATTTGAATGGACCAAAGTGACATCAGAAGAACTCGGGTTCCTAAGTCACTTCAGAAGTATCCCCCCAAGTTCCTAACTTTTTAAATTGTTGTCCACATATGCTTGCCAAAGAAACTCAATGCAAATTATATCTCAGCTGCAAGGGAGGAAATAAATATGAAACACCTAATGATTTCAGCACACTTGGGGCTGCAAAGTCTGGCCCAGTGTTAACTCTTAAGATAAAGGCAAACTCTCAAAGACAAATTTTTTCCATGCACTCGCTGCCTGCTGTGGACTCTAAGAGCTTCTCCCACTTAAACATTGCTGTTGCTGTAAATGCAGCTTTTTTCGTGACATTTCACAACAGCAGAGGCTTATAAACCGCTATAGCAGAGGCATTAGTTCTCACATAGAAAGATCAAAATGTTTTCTTAGTCGTCAGTCTGATGGCTAAAAAAATATTGCCCAAAGGAGGGGATCCATTTTCATATCGTTTCCAGTGCCTTTTGCAGGGTAACTTGTGGGTCATAATTTGTAGTATCCAGTAGAAGGGGAAGAAAGACATTTGTGTCAATAGGAGAATAGCCTCATATATATAATTTAAACACCTCTGCAAATGGTTTGGCTATTTCTTTGCTGCCTGTAGCCCTGTAAGGTATGTAACCCTCTGTGTTGTTGTCCAGCAGGGTGGAGAAGCGGAAGGTGACAGACCCTGTGGGTGCCCTAAAGGAGAAGTACCTGCGACCCTCCCCGCTGCTTTTTCACCCCCAGGTAAACGCAGTGACGTTATAATACAGTGCTGGTTGAATGCCAAGAAGTTTGAGATGGAGCTGATACAAACAGGGCACTTGGATCAGACCCTTTCTCATCCAAGGGCCCGACTGGAAGCTCCACTATTTTCCACCAGATACTTTCAGATACTTTTAATTTCATACCTGGTTTGAGGATGATGGTAGTTATGCCTTGCTGTTTCTTTTACATTAACAGAAGAACAGGGATGAGGTCTGGACAACTCATACGGTCTGCCAAACTCCCTTTTCACATGCCAGAATGCCTACATAATTTTTCCATTGGGAACACCTGGTACAGTCATTTGCAGTAGTGCAAAGTGGAGAAGGACTGTCCAGCATCCAAGCAGTAGCATTTTATACCTGCCTGACGTTCCCTTACATCATCTAGAAAGTGTGAAAGTGCAGGGCAATGGAGAATCAGCGTTCAGTTCTGCCTGCTCCAAAAGGTGATGGGTCACTTGCCGGAGAACTTGTATTCTCTCCTTCCTGCACAGCTGCTCTAGTCTCTGTTCTTCTGACAACGCACGGATATTTGCTCCCTCTGCATCTCCTTCAGGTCTGAGTCACTGCAGAGCAATGGAAAACGCTGCTGGACAGCTTTCCCATTCGACAGTGGACCGGGAGTGCAGCCCATCAGCCCACAGTGCAGCCGTACCAGGCCTTTACCCCAGAGCATTTGAAAGGCACAACTAAGTCCAGTGCAACCAAGATTATTCACGAGAATCAACCCCCGTTTGCAAAAACCCTTATCTTATAAGCGACAACTAAACTCTCCAAGAAGTGATGTTACTCTTTGCCCTTAGATTCCTTGCTCCATAATGATAATGCAGCGAGTTCTGCCACACGCTGCCTGACATCCTCTCCCGTGTGATGGTCGCCAGCTATCCTCCGTCTCCCCTGCTGTGAACACATGCTGGGAGCTGAGTTCTGTGGTCATTATTGTACTCTCCTTTATATTCACATGCATTGTTCTCCTCTGATAATGTTTCCCACCTTAGATAAATAACTTGCAGGTTTGTGGAAGCTGGATCCTGGTTGCTTTCACAGCTAAACTTAGTTCCCTCATTGTTTTGCATCAGCCTCAGAGTTTGGTTAATAACTTCCCCCGATTTTTCCTTCATACAGGCTGGATAATGGTGACAGGCTGGCCAGGAACATCCTGTGTTTGTGTGAGTTAGAATAGYGGGGATATCTGCCTGTAAAGAATCTGATAGCAGGGAGGAGCCAGTGTGGCAAAGCAACCCAACAAGATGATGAGAAACGTACAGACCCTGAGTAGGAGCAAGCATTGGGTGGAAGGTTATTAACATTGTTCCTGAAATCCTGACCACGTCCTCTTCCCATGGCAATGAAAAGATGTGGAAGGTCTGGTTATCTCTAATAGCTTATCACACAGAATAGCCTAAAATTTACAATCACTCGAGCCCAAAACTTCCTGATAACTAGTTTTTAATAAAGCGGGTTGCTGTGTAAAGATCACTTGATCTAGAGAGTTGCTGTTCCCATGCTATGTAATCAATCAGGTATTTCAAATACAGTGAACGAAGACAGGTCATTTGTTCAAGAATATGTGAGATTTTTACTACCAGATCCCCATCCGCTATTATCCTGGATCTTTTCCGAAGAAATCATATTTTCAAGGGCTCCTGCTTCTGTCGTCTTCGTTAGGACCAACATTGATATAACGGGTCAATTAGAGGCACGCTCTGCGTGTGTTTCTCTCACTCTAAATGCGAGTCTGGTCTCAGCCTTTTCTTCTGTGAATAATTCCCCAGCTCTCTAGAGGGCCCTGGGTGGGATATGATTAAGCCAAAAGATGTGATAAAGACCGAGCATTCAGAAGACGCTTTCTCTCCCAAAACGAATTTCAGGCAACTTTTATTTCTTAGCCAGTCGTTGACAGTAGTTTCTCTGCTCTGGTGGGAGTTATTCTTACATTGTCTATTTTAAATGAAACTCTGGACAACGTAAATAAATGGTGTAACTTTTTGATAACTTAATGGAAAACCTTTTCTCACCTGTTAAGTTTCTTTTCTTCTCCCCTTCTTTTTTATTATAACCAGGCAGTTGTTCCCTAAATAGCAAAGTGCCTTTACCACTGGAGAGGCTATGGCCGGTGTTTAGAATTTTAAAATAAGCCTACGGCTATCAAGCCAGCAAACATCTCTGACTAAGTGCCTAAAGAACAGGGCATAACAAAAGATATCTCCAGGTACTCCAGCAAAGGGCTGAGTGGCATAGCTCTGAAAGATCCGGATAGCATTTTAACATGATGGTTTTGTTACATGACTGGCAGCTGGGGCAGAGCTTTTGCTGTAAATGATCAAGTAACCTTTTCAAGTGGCTGGCGCTAAGTATTACTTACTATTTATCATGGGCTGGGAGCCTCCAACTAAGGGGCCGTGGATCTATTATCGGGAAATGGGTTTTACTACTCCTCTTTTTTACAGCTTATGAATGGTTGTCAGCCTTCCACAATGTATTCTTTGGTGATTAAGACAACTTTTTTTTATAGTCATACATTTTAAACAATATCTTGGCTCTCTTCCCCCCCCCCCCGAGCCCAGTTTAATAAAGTGTAAACGTGCAAAAGGTCAGCCCTTCCTGTACAATAGAGCATCTAGTTTTGATATATGGCTTCCTACTGCCTTCCGCTCGCTCGCTGTCCCCCCAGCTCTCGGGCTGACTCTCCATTCAGGCTCCCACTCCCCCCAGTGCTCCCTTCTTTCCCGGTGATGTCATCTGCAGTGAGGAGGCAGCTTTATTGCTGCCTTGTTTGTTTTGTCCGTGTTTTCTGCTTGGTATCTAGAAAGTGCTCTCAAGAGTGCATAAAACTGAACGTTGGCGATGTCAGCGTAGTCCGAGTTGCATTTCTCTCTTGGATTTGGATTTCCTGTTTTGCTCTAATGAAAGTAAAAGTGGTTTTCTTTAGGTAGGATTTTTATGCGTATCCCTTTTTTTGCACACAGGCTGACTTTTTTCTCTCCTTTTTTGCTTTCCCCTTCTCCTGTATCTCCAGGTTTTTCCCTTTCTCCCTCTTTCTGGTGTGGTGTTTAATCCAGTGTTTCTGTGAGAACGTGGCCGTTGCTGACTCATACAGACGAAAGCTGATAAAGGCACCCAGAAGCGTTTTATTCGGTGTCCCATCTCTAGGCCTGTGTGCCTGCCGCTCCCATCCGAACAGGCTTTCAGTGTGTAGGTTGTGGTCCTCCTAACCATAACTCATCCAGCCACAGCTGACATAGAGTATTTTGGCTGGAATTCCCTTTCACTCCAGGAAGCTCAGCCATCTCCCACCCATCCTTCCATCACCTTTACTGGCTTCTGAACCTTTCTTACATATAATTAAAATGTTGGCCTCTTCGCTAGGCAAACTCTCTGTGGACCCACTCCATCCTGAGTCTGATCTTAACTCCTCCTCTTCCCAGCTGCTCCCTCTTCGCCCCTCCAGCCTCAGCCTCTCCTCCGTCTCAGCTCCCTGATCAGTGGTCACGCATTCCCCCGTGCTCCTTCCCACTCCACTTTGGCCAGGATTCTTCTGCCTCCTGCCCAAAACTTCTCTGTCCTCTCTAACCTGGGGTCGTCTGCCTACCTGCCTGCCCGCAGCTCGCTACTGCTGTCCCTCTGAGCCTGTGCAAGGGTAATGGATGCTGTATGAGAAATCAAACCTCCTTGCTTTCCAAGACTTAGTTTTGAGTTGGAGAGGAGGGTTTGGGTGGTGAGTTCTACATCCAGCAGTTGACCATGGTGTCTAATTTCAGTATCACCCCTGGAAAAAGGGAAGCCAGGCGTATTCTGAGATAATTTTTAATCTGAAGTGCTGAAAGTAAGCACATGCACATTCCAGAAGGTAAACAAGTGCCGAATTTCTGAGATCTAACGCTTACTGTATGGCTTTGCCAGTTGTATCTTTTCTGATTTCTCTGAGCCCGTTACACTATTTCTGTCTTTTCCTGTCTGGATTCAGTGGCTCCATTTCACGCTGTGCAGCTAGCTTCTGAGAGTAAGAGCAAACACCAGCAACAGGCTTTGACCAATATACTAGTGCTAAAAGACATGTTTTGTGCATCAGATATTGTTCTTCCTGTGGATTTTTATGACATGGGGTCTTGCCTTGTACTTGTAGATGTCAGCCATAGAAACAATGACAGAGAAACTGGAGAGTTTTGCGGCCATGAAGGCAGACACTGGCACTTCCCTGCAGCCCCTTCCACACCACCCGTTCAACTTCCGATCACCGCCACCCACGCTATCCGATCCCATCCTGCGCAAGGGCAAGGAGCGCTACACCTGCAGGTAAGGGCCTGGGCACCCCGCAGAAGCGAGACCGTACCCCCAGCTTGTTGAGGCAGCCCTGGGAGAATGCCACCCCAGCTGGGGAGCTGCATCAGACACCAGCATGCAACAGAGCAACTTCACATGGACATCTTTACTGTCTCGACAGGGGTGGGAGGAAAAACAAGGAGCAGCAGAATTAGAACAGAGCATTCTGATGACTAATTCACTCTGAAATAGCTTGTTTTGTCTGGTAGAAAATCAGCATCTTCTATTTTCTTAGTAATTTTTAATAACCTTGAGAGCCGATCTGGAGATTCTCAAGCGAACAGAATTCTCAAAGCCAAGTCTCTTGTGTGTGGTAGCAAATGCCCCAGTTTCTAACGTGAGTGCAATCTTGGCTATGTCCAATCTCAGCTATGCAGAATAATGGAATTGAAAAAATGGCATACAGTAAACAACTTTTTCAAACACAGTTGTATCCACAGAAATACTTACATATCCGTTGGAGCTCTAAAAGCTCGTATTGGAGCAGATCACTGGGGAATAAAAACCTGTATCTGCTTACACAGTTTTACCTGCAACTACTAGAAGTTCTTGTGGTGGCTCCCACTGCATTTTTCTTGGGTGCAGTAAGTCGGTACATATTTTGTTTGATGTATCTCTTATGTTCAACTTCGCCACAAAAGCAATGGGCTCAAATTTCAGCTGAAATTTGAGGTTTCTACCTACAATAGGGACTAAACTTACATTTAGATATACATTCACTAGTTAATGTTTGGATTTTCATTGTTGATGAACACTCAGATTAACCGTTCATCTTCAGGACATCTGAAGGTGCTGAATGTCTCTGAGATTAAGAAAGTCTACTCATATGTTCCTTCTACAACAGTAAGCATCAAGTTTCATAGTCACAGAATGTAACCCTTCCTCCTTAATATTTTATTTCCCAATTAATATTTTTATTTATACCTCTCTTGCTTTTGAGTTTACTGTGATTCAGATTTATTGTGGAACACAGTTCCTTCTCTTATTTCATTTCCTATTGCTGCGTTTCCTCATTCTAGGCAGTCTGTCAGACTCACAGCAGTATATCCCGATAACAGTAACACAGTGCTGCAGCATTTGTCCTGAAGAAAATTCTGTGAATTCCGAGAAGGATGATCAAGTAGATTCTGTATGATAAGCAACTAAACAGGGCTATAAAGGAGATCTATAAAAATCTGAAGCGACGGACAATATGAATAGGCAGTGATTAAACACTCTTTATCCTAATGCAGGACCGAGGTAGTATCGAATGCAGTTACTGAGTGACAGGTTCAAACAAGCAGGAGGTTCTTTTAAACAACACACCGTTCAGCAGAGGAACTCATTGCCGTAGGAGGCTGTGGATGTCCAAAGCTTATGTGCATTCAAAAAGCTTTTAGAAAAATAGATGGAAGAAACTCAGCAAAAGGGTATCGAACACAACTGTTCAACCTTAGGAGGATCTTCAACTTCAGGTGGAAGCTGGGAGAATACATTGGGGATGGGTCACTACATCCTTTCTGTGTTCCTATATACTTGCCCAGGCCTCCAAGATAAGCTACTCAGCCAGCATTTGGGTCTGAATGGGCTGTTCTGATAGGGTTTTTCTTTTTCCTGCCCTTCCCAATGATGCAGCATAATCGACTGTCGTTCTGTGTCTCTGATGGAAATGGGTTACACCAGCGTCTCGCCGCTGCGAATCCTGTTATTCTGGGGTGGGTGTCGCTCTGTTAGTTTTTACCTCTACATCTTCCTCCCTCAGTACATAGGTGCTTAGAGTTATTAGTGCATAAAGGGATTTTCCGATTTTGGGAGCGGTATCAAAATGTGTGAGGTTGATGGTAGCTGGTGGTACAGTGTTTGTAAATGATCTGGTGTGGCAGGACTTGCATGCACTGATGGTTACTTTGGCTTTCACTGTCTAGGTACTGTGGTAAGATCTTCCCACGCTCAGCAAATCTGACAAGGCATCTGCGGACACACACTGGAGAACAGCCCTACAGGTGATGTTGTCCCCCAGATAAAAACCCTTTCCCAACACACTCCTCATTCACCACTGTGTTATTCTTTCTCCTTTCTATAAAGCTGTACCAACATAATACCGCAGTCCTGTAGCATTACATATAATGATTCATAGGATTGTATATTATGTGTACCAGCCAAAAATAATCAGGCTTGGCAGCTTGAAGATAGACACTTAACTTATATTTAGATGTATGCTGGCAAATGAGTGGTCTGATTTGCAGTGTTGTTTAACACTCACATTAACCATTCATCTCAAGGACAGCTGAAGGTGCTGAATGTCTCTGAAAATCGGGCTGTTTTGAAGGGCTTGCCAGTAAGTTAACTGCTGGGTCTAGCTAGATTTTTTTTTCTTTTCGTAATGCATGTCAGAGGTGCCTGGAGTAGTGGATCAAAAAACAAAAGAAAAGAAAAGCCCTGTAGTATATCTGCTTTAAAGTCTAAGTTAGGGAGTGTCCTACCTTAAACCRCACAGTTTAGAAAGAGTGCTCAGAGGGGGGAAATGCGCACACTGTTTCACGTGTTCGGTTGGGTGTCTAAGGTAGAAGGCTGAACTACTATCTTCTGCTAGTTGTGGACAAGGTGATCTGATTTTTATACTTCAGTTTGCATTGTGCCTGTGCAGAAGGGCACAATGCAAAACTGCCCATCTCTTCCTGCGGACAAGACCCTGCAGCAGGCATGGCGTTCCAGCCTGGGCACACACAGGTGCTGGTGCTCATAAAGGGACTCCTGTTTAAAAGAGTGTTTTAAATTTGAATAAAACTCACAAGAAAATATATGTAAGTATGTGTGTGTGTGTATAGGTATACGAAGGAATATTTCTCATGGAAGAGCAAGTGGGAATTTTTTCCCCCAGTATTTTCTCCTAGTGTTTTGCAGTTAGTTTCAAAAAACTTTGGCAAAAAATAAGCTTTGGTTGATTCCTTCTTAGAATAGGTACATATATGAGCAAAACTGAATGAATGATGAATTGAGAGCTCACTGAAAATCAAGCATTGTGTTTTCCATAACGTGAGTAAGTGTTTTGCGCATTGTCAAACAATAGTAACAATTCAAACAGTTTCATTTTTGGTAGCTAATATTATGGTATTTCCATACAGTCATAAGTTCACAACAAAGCTAATGTAATAGTTATTATATAAAGAGAAACACAAACAAATTTATGAGCAGCAAAAGGCCATGTGGTCAAATACATCAAATTTTTATGCTTAGTTTAACTTAAGAAGCTACTCTCTCCCACATTGTAATCCCTGGTACATACAGAGTCAAATTTTTTTTCCATACAGAGTCTTACAGAATTTGAGTGTAGACATTAGGTAAATTAAAAATAAAAAAAAAAACTCTCCAAAGCAGACATATATTTTGGAACCCTTCCCTGATTTTTTCAGTTGCGTTATTTGATATGCCTTGAATGAATACCGTGTATTCACTATACACCCCTGTCTGACTAAAATGCTTGCTCCCGATTATTCAGAGGTTGTTAGTTCAGTTTTCTTCCAAAAAAGGAGACTTGCAACTTAACAAAGGTTAGGAAAATAAAGATTTATTTGATCTGGTCTTCTCCCAGAAAATGGCCTGTGTGTTTTTTTTGTAACAGAGGTTTGACTTCTGGACAATGTTGCATTATAATAGCACTCCTGAGAGTTAGTGCTACGTTTACAGAAGAGCTTAATTATCATTGATTTTCTTTTGCTCTCAGAGAACTGAGATTTCCAACTTTCGCAGCAATAATTGTTTTGAAAGCTTGTTTTTTAAGTGCCGATTTTATGCAGGTAAAAGGAGGGTGCTGGCTTTCCAGTGTTTTGCTGATGTCTTTCTTACGACTTTTCTTCTGATTTAAAGGTTTTTTCTTTTGACTCTGTCAGCATTATATATTCATCCAAACATGAATTAAAATGTTCTTAAAGCTAACATAAACTGACCAAATGTCCCAAGTGTAGATCAAGAAACAGGCAGGCCAGAAAATAAGGTGCTTTGGTTTTGATTCCTGATTGTCACTGATAAGTGATGTGGTTTTTACCAAGTCACTTAAACTTCCTAGGTGTCTATTTAATTATGTATAGAGTAGAAATTAATAGCACATGAGCAGTAAGGAGGCAAATGAATTCTTTTTGTAAAGGGAAAGTGCTCCATGTTTTTTGAAGAGTAAGAAATACCTGGTAATGCACTTTACTTCCTAAAAATCAACTGGTTTGAAAAGACTCAAAGACAATATGCTATACAGTGAAATTCGACATGCTTCTTTTTGCTCTTCTTTTCCACACAAAATCTAAAATTCAGTAGTATGTATTTCAAAACCCAGTGGTAAAAAGGACTATCAAACTTAACTGTTTCTTTCAGAGAAATGCAAAATAAGTTGGGCTTGTAAAATCATGTCAAGACTTACCTGGAAACTCAGGTCATGAAAAATAGGACTTCGTTGTCGTTCTGAGCTTGCCAAGCAGAATCAGAAGAGGCAGTTTTTAGTGAAGCTCCTTATGCTTGGAGCACATGAACATAAGGGTGTATTGTAGTTGTGGGTTTGCTGCTTCGTTTTGTTTTCATTCTCTGGAATCGCAGAATCACATAAGCTACATAAAACCTGGACTGGGAACAACTAAAAGCTATTTGATTCAGCAAGACCTTATTTTCTTCTTTCAAATGTCCATTCCCTCCAGGATGCCATCTAATTGATTCTTGAATTACACCCAAACCTGAAGCATTGCCTGTAAGGCTGTGATTCCTCCTATAAAGATGTGCTTCCTGATGTCTGTTTTGAATTTGTTTTTCTTTAATTTCCTTTTAGGCCCCCGTGTCCTGTTATCTGCATTAAGCTGAAACTAACAACTAAAGCTGACGTTTACCGTGTCATTTAAGATTGCGCATAGTTCAATAAAAATCTCCTCTTTCCCATTTTCTTTTTTTAAAATGCAGCCTAAATTCATCCCTGGTATAAATGCACTTGAGATTCAGGAGTTACTCAGAGGAAGAGTAGCTGTCCGTGCCATGCTTTGTCACTGCAATTCTGTCTTTACAGCTCACATTGATCATCAAATAAGTGTAAAATTTTGCAAGTGCTGTCATGCTGTTGAAACTTTACAAAGCATGTTATCAAATGCCTTACTGTCACATTTGAAGTGTTACCAAACTGTCATAGTCGTATAGCGATTTGCTCAGTTACTCGTCCTTATGTTACTGGGGTTTGCTGTCTGTTTTTCCCCTTCCAGTCATGTTACACCAGGTATCTGAGTTCTCTCAAGCTCTGAGGATTGCCCGCCATTCCTCAGAGCTCCTGAGTTCCAGCTTTGGCTCGTTCTTAGCCATCATTCACTCCCACTTTATATTTTTTTAGCCCGTTGGTGTGTTACTTTAAACTGATAAGGAAGAAACTTTACTAGCATTTTGTCAGTGTGTTTACAAAGCAAATACCGCTTCTTTTGAGTTTAATTCTTCTCCTGCCTCTGTGTTCACCTCTTCCCTGAATTTAAGCTGGTTCCTCTGTCTGGGTCATTTATTTAGATTAAAACCAGCAGAGATCCAAGTACCGACCCCTCTGGGACCACAAATAATACAGTACGTCTCCCTCATCCCTTTGCTTTCAGACATTAGCTATTGCTCCTTTCGAATGCCCCTCTGTTTTCTATTTTTTTAACAAGCTCTTTATCCTTTCTCCGTACCCTAACCTGGATCCACATAGCTCATAGTTAGAGCAAGGACCTGTCAAAGGAAACTTTTCAAAGACTTCCTGAACATCTAAATAAATTGACATACAGGAGGCCCGGTCGTTCTTGCCTTACGCATGCAAGCGCTCGCTTTGAAGTCACTGGAACTGCTCCTGTGAGTAATGTAGGCGAGACCCGGCGTGGGTACCCGGGGCAGCGTAAGCACGGCGGCGCTCGGGAGCCCCGATGCCCCCGCTGTGCCCGGCACTAGGCAAACACAAGCAAAGGAGAGTTTGGTTTAGAAGGGCATAGAACCAGCGGGGACAGGCAGGGAGTGAAAACCTTGGGCATCAGCAGAGACGAGGAGGGGGCTGCTGATACAATACTAGTAGAACTAAGGTGGGCAAAACTGCTTGTGGAAGTCCTGTGGAATAACAGGGATATTGGGGGATTGGCTATTTTGGCCATTTCAGTTTTCTGAAGTGCTGAAGAGTAGAAGCTGCCGAAGCCTGGCAGCTCCTGAAAGCAGATTCATTGGTTGCTAGCAGATAGGAGGAGAATAAGAGCTGGAAATCTGTGCGTGTTTTAACTCTCYGTATACAAACTGTGCTTGTTCTTGCTGATGTTCAAATAGCGTCTTGTTTTCGTTAGTTGTTCAATGCGTGTTTTTTGAAAAAATGAAAAACTTTTGAAGGCTGAGAAAACTGTGGTTTAAAAAGAGATTTTGCTTTCTTCCTAGGTTAATCATAATAAAGGTTMATTATTTGAAATATCTTTATTCTTTTTGGTGATTTAACAGTAGGAAATTCGGAGGTGGACATGGAATCCATAAATGTTCAGTGAGAGAGAGTGTTTCATAAATGTATCTCTGCTATTTCCAAAAATAATACCAATTTATTTTTAGAGACCAAATAAAAATCACAGCTGTAGCACATCTGGAAATTGTGTGTGTGTTTCACAGCATAGATTTTTCACACTCGCACCTCCTTTCCCGCATTTGAACCTGTTGTGTTTGTAGGAAACAATACTGTGTCCTTAGTGTCAAGGCAAATCCAGTTTCATACTTGAATGACACAGGCACAAGATACGTTCTGTGTGCCCTCTTCGCATAATGAACTAATGGCATTCCTAAAACGTGCGCAAATGCACCGCCATCTTCATGCCTTACCCAACAGCAGCTCAGCGCAGTGGGACAAATTTTGCTCTCGGTTAGAGGAGCGCAGCGCAGTTCTGCTAAAGCAAGCGGTTTTGTTCTGGAATTATGAGGGCTTAAGAACAGTTTTTATTTTGTCCCGTAAGTGTGCAGGATTTGCAGAGGTCTGTAGCGGAGAAAGGATTCTACTTCTCATGGGTTTTGGAAGTAGAGCCATGAGGAAAGCAGCTTTGTTGAGGTACAAATGACATATTTAAAGGGAGATCTAATGAGGGATTCAGGCGGATTCGAAGAGGAATTAGATTTTCTATAGCTTTAGTACTGAAACTCTTCATTGTGGCTCAAAGCTGCCCTCTTCAGTACATCGGCTGCCTTCTTGTTCTGTGCTGGAAGAGAAGTAGAGGGCTGAGTTCACAAAGCACCATGGTTTAGCAAAGCCTTGTTTTTATTTGGAGGGAATCTGAATCCAGAGAGGGGGGTGGCAACTTTGAACAAGCTTCCAACACATCTACCATGGGTCCTGCAGAGGTTTGTTTCAAAGAGGGAACATTTCTTCACTCAGCAGTTTCCCTAAACATCCTGGCTTGGCTCCTTACATTCCACATTTTTTCATCATAAACCAGATATTCACTACATAGGAGTAAGTCTTATCCTGTTTGGAAACTATGGTGTATTTCTTGGGAGCTATTGTACTATAATAATAACCATAATTACCTTTAAAGGCACGCTGTACTGCCTACATCTTGAGTTCCACAAGGAATTTCACAAATAAATCTGGAGTTTTCTGTATGTCCAGATAACTGTGTCATGTAGGGATATGCTAGCTAATAACTATTTTATACATTTAACTTCCCTTCTTTCTTCTCCTTCTGTCTTCTTTTTCCTCCCTCCACAGGCATATTTCACCTAATTCCCCTACAAAAAGAGAAGGGTGGAAGAAATAAATTCACCTTTCTTATTTTTGCATTCATGTGTGGAAAAGTAATTATTTTGTTTTAAATTCTTATTTGTTTGGACGACTCACTTGTTAATTAATCCTAATCCTTTCTTTGTGCTCCTTGAGTAACAATAATATCAGATTTGTCTGGAATGATTAATGCCTTGTGCTTCCCGGGTCCTCAGCTGAGTAAAGATTTATAGACCAACATTTTCTGGTTTTCTGATAGTCAGATTTTTCTTCTTCTTTTTTTTTCTTACGTTGCACTCTTTGGCATTTGCTTCTATTTTTCAGGTGTAAATACTGTGACAGGTCATTCAGCATTTCCTCCAACCTCCAGCGGCATGTTCGAAACATCCATAACAAGGAGAAGCCATTCAAATGTCACCTGTGTAACCGATGCTTTGGACAGCAGACCAACTTGGACCGACATCTTAAGAAACACGAACACGAGAATGTTCCAGGTAGGAAAAGGCATGGCTGTGTGGTTCTGTTGGGGCACTGGAGGGAGAAGACACCATGGTCTGGTCTCTCTGGCCCTTGGGAAGCCTTTATGGAAAGCGCTGTTTCTTAAGGCTGGATATCATTAGATAGCAAAAAACAAACTCCAGCTCCTCATGCAGCCAAAGATGCATTTATCCACGGTGCATAATTGCAGCACACGCACACTCATGCACAGTACTCAGCTCTGCCAAGCTCTTGTCAGGTATTACTTACACGTGCCCTTTTCCAATCTATAAAATAGCAATCATGATACTAACTTCCTGGGGACTCTGTCCAGGGAGCATAACCTCACATTGTGAGATCTCCTGGTACGATGCTGATGTGGACATGTCAAGCTCTACCCAGCGTTTTCAGCCTGAGATGCACTTGTAGGTATGTGTGAAGTTCAAGAAGATAAATAGACTTTGCCTTAAGATAAAAACTGAAGGAAGAATTTCCTGTGCTGAAGCCAACTAAGTGATTTCCCAGCCTAGGAAAAAACGTTTATTGAAAAGTTACAGGCAAACAGCTATGCAATGGATAGTGGTTCTTAAATTGTATATACCATCCGTAAATGCTAAATATCACCTGTATTTCTCTGTAGTTCAAGTCTGGAAAACATGAGCTTCCTTTGGCAGCTTTGGTTAGTGAGATTTCTCTTAAATGTTAAATCATTAATATATAGTGAGAGGATTGTTGTGTAATGTTCCTCCTTTATTTTTCCTCTTAGTAATAGCTTTGACAATATCTGATTGTTTCTCCTGTTCTCTTTTCTTGTTTCTCTCAGTGAGCCAGCACTCTGGAGTCATTACAAACCACCTTGGGACCAGTGCCTCTTCCCCAAACTCGGAATCAGACAACCATGCACTTTTAGATGAAAAAGAGGATTCGTATTTCTCTGAAATCAGAAATTTTATTGCAAATAGTGAGATGAATCAAGCATCAACTTTAGCAGATAAAAGGTAGACAAGCAAATAAAGTTATCTCGTGACATGTAATGTTAACATGGTTAAAAGACCAGTCAGCCTCTGTCCTGCAGTACTTGATTTAAAACGCTCAAAAGAGAGAATGTAACAGTTTGGAAGGAGAATGCATTCAACTGCAAGCTCTAAGCCCAGTGTTAAGCCTTTTCAGAAAGTGACTTAAGTTAGGAGGGCTGACACCAGAGAGCCACTAACGGTTGGAGACGTGGCTGCGACCGGTGGGAGCAACCAGTGGAGCAAATTTCAAGAGAAGTTGCACTAAGAGAAGGCAGGCAGGCTGACTGCTGCCGTTGGCTCCAGCGCAATAGTTGTGAGGAAACACAGTTTCTTCTCTAGATAAAAATGTGATTACTGTACCATTACCTTCTGCTGTGAAACCACGTGGCCTGTTCCATCACCAATCAGACAGTACTGATTAAGGAAAGTGGAGGCACCTGCTTTTCTAGTCTATTAGTTTGTTTCAGATTTATCCATATCACAAGCGTTATTTTGACTGAGTGATATTTCACCTGCTGCTATCCTGTTTTCACAAATAGCTATTTAATGCCAATACTAAGGTTTAAGTCCAAAATGTAAGTATGAGAAATCCACGTGATGATGTGATCCATGTAAAGAACAGTAAGAAGTGTGGAACATGCTGATGTAAAATTTCTGGTGAAGATGTTAATCTTATTTTATGTCACTTGGTGGCATCCTGTTGGGTTCCAAGTCCATAGCGCTGGTGATCCCGCTCTTGTTCTCTTAACGTAACGTAAAACTGCTAGTTTTGTGGAGTCCACTAGGTCCATACGGGCATGAATAGCAAAAGTAATACGAGAGAGAATTTAGGTTGGCTGTTAGATTACACCGTGAGGAAGCTTCCTCCTTCTGGTTGCTCGAAGGGAGATTGTTAGAATACAGTAGCGCAGAGAAGGAGGAAAGCCGCTTGTCCCACAGATGTTATGTTTTAAGAGATGGAAAACCATCATTTAAATCCAGACTGGACAAAATTCTGGTTTGAAAAGCATTGGGGTTGGTATATACTTGACATGCTTATTAGCCCTTAAGACACTGTGAAGGCTGATTTTTAAATGCCTGAAAAATGTCGGTTTTCCTTTTCCTTGCAGATTAAATAATATGTATTTGTACATAAATATGTCTCTGTATTCATACATATGTATAAAATTATCAAAGTCTTGCATTACAGTGAAAATGCATGACTTATGCATTTGGCATCTTTTCTTTTTTTCTTTTCTTTCTTCTTCCCCCTTGACCAAATATTTCAGGCCAGAAATCCAGGATATTGATGGCAATTCCCAGTGTCATGGATTAGCAAATGAGAAAACAGAAGATGTGGATGATGAAGATGAAGAACTGGAAGAGGAAGATGATGACAGCCTGACAGGGAAGTCACAGGATGAAACGGTATCACCCACCGCAGAGCCCCGAGGAGCATTTGAGGATGAAGAAGATGAAGAGCCCACATCTCTCACCATGAGCTTTGACCACACCCGAAGGTGAGGTGGGCCATTCCCTTTGAGAAGTCATACGGGGCTCAGACTTCTGACCCTGTGTCAGTGGTAGATTGTGAGTGCTATTGTTTTATTTTTCGAGCCATGTATCATACCTCCAGTTTGATTTAAGCATTCACTTGAGAGATTCCATTTTCACCATGGTGGGGGACATGAAACAAGTGGACTGCAAGGAGAATCTGTGATAAGGTGCATGTCCAAGGCCTGAGAAGTTCGTGTCAGGAGAATGGTTAGTCCAACACAGAAAACAGCATTTACAGGGTACCACAGTTCAGCAGATAGTGTCTTTCTCTCTGAAACACCGGTCAGGGCAAAGGAAGAGGCCTACGTATGCAATCTGTTTTGCGCTGCTCTACCCATTTTAGTTGTAGCAAAATGTTACTGACTTCAAGTGGAGTTCTCAGAGCTCTGGGAGAAAGCGAAGTTTTTTTTTTCCAAGGTCAAGCTATGTCTAGACACCTTCAAAATTAAAKTTTGTTGCACGTAGTATAGGCTTAGCTTTCTTTTTGCCTCAGTTTCCCAACTGGTATTCGTAACAAATGTCCCATGATGCCAAGTAGTATCTTACTTGATTTCAGCGCATCACTATTTTTATTGCAACTCAAAGAAAATGCAGCAGCGTTCTTCAGGCATTGATCCAGTGTCAAACATTTCAAGGAGTGGACAGCAATTGGACATCTCCACACAGAAGACCAAAGCGAAWTGTAGCCATGCTGAATCTCAGATATCTATAGCACTAATGTTTGTTTGTGCATAGTCATGCTCTCCACTTTTTCTTTGCTCCTTGCATTTTGTGTCGTTTTCGTGTTTGTCTGTCTGTCAGTTCACGCATGTGGCTTGTGAGACCCCCGTGGTATGTGCATGCAGGCACTGGGTTAGCAATACTCACATTGGCTAGATGTGAACGGTGAGATGAGCTAACAACAGGTCAACCCCTTCCCCTGGTCATTGGTACAGGTGTATTGAGGAGGACGAAGCCGGCTTGTTAGATTTGGAGCAGATGCCGAATTTTGGGAAGGGGCTGGATCTTCGCAAAGCAGCCGAGGAAGCATTTGAAGTTAAAGATGTGTTTAATTCCACCTTAGACTCTGAGGCAATAAAACAGACTCTGTACAGGCAGGCTAAAAACCAGGTAGGTATATGACAGAACATTTTATCTAGCTTGCCGCCAGCACATATGATAGGATTAGCAAGCAGCTGGCCTC
The DNA here is from genome assembly GCA_035582835.1 of Phoebastria nigripes. Classification (NCBI taxonomy): domain Eukaryota; kingdom Metazoa; phylum Chordata; class Aves; order Procellariiformes; family Diomedeidae; genus Phoebastria; species Phoebastria nigripes. Next base: position 1,108,002 of record JAYKAV010003044.1, on the reverse strand, counting down.
CTTTAGCTAAGGTTTATTTTCCCCTTCCAGTGAGCAGGAATTCTAACTGTAACGTGTGAATCATATGTGAACCGTGTCTTGTTGCAACTATACTGAAACAGAGGAGAAACAGAGTGGGCATCAGTTTTAGGTCACCAGATCAATTTATCATTTAGCCTGTGCTGTGAGAACATGCTTATATAGAAAGATAGAGGCATCTGTCTGTTTTTATCTGTCTGTATAAATGTTTTTATAACTATTATTTATTTACACTTTGGGATGGGCCTTCAGTTGGTATATACTAAGAAACTCGAGGTTTGTTCTGCAGAAACAGGTTTGATTATAAAAGGTGTAATAGACAACAGTATTTCCAGGACTTGCAATCCAGCAAGTCTAGAGGACTTCCTCGTTTATCTTCCTGATTTCTGAAAGCAAACCATAAAATGGAAATCTGCCCTGTGAGCTAGACCAGTTCAGACCCACCAAGAAACCTCAAAATGACATCTCAGCACCTGTTGGAGTTTTGAGAAAMATCTGGAGGTATGGGGCAGATTCATTTGTGCTTTCTGCTTTTTCATTAAACCAAAATACTCAGTCTAGTTTTGTGAAGTTCGTATCTTGATCCCTACAAAAGGATTTTCACAAAAGAACTGTTCAGTGAAGTTACGTCACCRGACTGGACTGGAGAGAGCATACTCAACCCTTGATGGGGGATGAGTACAGCTGTTGCCTTGGAGTCCCTTTCTAACCTTCAAGCAACAGAATTTGTCATGAAATCTATTTTAAATGTCCAGCAAAGCAGTAGCTTAATGCATTGCCAAGCAGAACACGATTTTTGATTTATCATCACCCAAAACTTGTGAAATTCTTGTCCTCCTTCATAGTAGGTGCTAGTACTGAAGCTGGGGAAGGTCTGCTTGAGGATAGGGCACAGCTTTTTTCCGGGTGAAACTAATTTAAACATAAGCCATTTGCCTGACTCTTACATGTGTCCTGTTACTAATATGCCAAATGTACTAACTATTTAGGAACAGCTTGCTCATTTAAAGTTTGTACTACATTGTTAGGTCCAGCCTGTGCTTGGATGGGGGAGGTATTTTTGGTTTTTGAATCAGTTTTATAGTGTATGAGATGCAGGACTGGTTACACTTAAATCACAATAAGTAACTTAAATAATTCGAACCATCTCTTGTGCAGGAAATGTAATAGTAAAACAACATTTGTGTGAGCAGCACAGCACTCCTTTGTGGCTGTCTTTCTTTTAAGCAATTTTGGAAGCGTGCATGTCCATAACACTACAAAGCTGTACCTCTTCCTACATGAATGTGTTGACTTGACAAGTAGATCTGACTCTCAGCTTTTAAGAGGAGAGGCTAAACTTGGATAACTGGTTAGTATTGTCACCATCACAGTTGCGGTACTAAGGGTCCTACTGTACTGAGCGTTGTACTGATGTCYGAGATAACGTATGGTCTTTGTCTGTTGCCCTGCAAAGGATTGTGTGTGGGTGGGTGCAACCTCAGCGTGAAGGAGAGGGCTGCACGGCCACAATTTCATGGCAAAGTAGGAGCATACATTACACTAGCTAATGTAGACCAGGGAGGGTGGGGAGCGTGTCCTCTTCTGTTTCAGATCACGGGTGGCTTTCACCTCCAGTATGTGAGGTTATCATCTACCTAAGTCTTCACATCACTTGTGTGGGCTGTGAAAGGATGCAGAGGTGTATGAGACAAGTAGTCTTGGAAGAGGGAGAGCATCTAGGTTACAAGGAAGCAAGCAGATTGTTACAGAGAAAACAGAAGTCTGGATGCATTTTTCTCAGCAGGTGCTTTTAACCATTTCACTGCAGCAATAAATCTACCCCGACAAGAACATATGAACACACTGGTAATGCCAGTGAGCATTTCATGCCTATATTCCTAAATACCTATGCGCAGGTTTCTACAGGCACCAGTGGGCTCGCAGCCAAGCAGTGAGTCAGGATGAGTAGCCTGCTGCCCGCAGCTGCCCGTTGGGTTACAGCTGGCGTGGATATTGCTACGCCATTTCTGGGGCATGTGACCGGGCCCTAGCCTCACTTAACTGCTTGCTTGTCTGTAGGTGTACTTTTTTTAAGAACAAATCAAAATAATTGGCATTCTGCATGTAGCCTCTTTCCCCTGAGAGCAGAACCTAGAATCAAGTCTGTGGGTTTGTGACCAAGTGCAGAGCTGGCACAGGATGGATTTGGTCCTATAAAAGCCAATGGGAATGATGCCCTCCCCTGATTAACCCTGCAACTGCCTATAAACTCTGTGGCAAATTTGAGTAGTTGGAGTGATGGGTGTCATCCTAGCGTGTGGATGTAAATTTAGACCTGCTGGCAAGGTTCTTAGCCCAGGCCAAAGGATACTGGCAGTCCTACGTTTCCTGTATGGTTAGATGGTGCTGTGCTTCACACGGTTTATTATAGCCTGTCCTGCGTGTGTATTCACACGGGTCCTCTGCATTACTCTCTTCTCCTCCAGGCTTATGCAATGATGCTGTCCCTGTCTGAGAACGCTCCCCTCCACACGTCCTCCCAGAACTCTCTGGGTGCTTGGTTGGACATGGCAGGAGCAGCTTCAGAGTCGGGGACCTTTAACCCCATCAACCACCTCTGAGAGGTCAACAAGGCACTGGCCAGAGTCCAAGCGAGGAGGCGGTGGTGCTGCAATTATCCTAGCAAAAATCCTAGCAAGCAGAAGATGGATGAGAGGGCCTCAGGGAGTCGTCTGGACTTTTGGCTGAGAAGGAAACCTGTCGCATCTGACCTACAAGTCCTGCATTTTTATCTATCCAGAGTTTTCATTTCTAATTCATCCGAACGAACCTCTCCAAAACTGGATAACCCTGATGCAGCCCTAGGATTTCACAGTCTACAGGAATAGCATGAGCAAGACACGAATTGCAACAGTGCAATCAAATATTGGCCCTTCTAACATTACAAAACAGTATCGCTGAGCCAGAAAAGCCTGCGTATAAATGAAAGCTTGAAACCATTCGGTAGCATTTCCTTTCAATTCAGCTGAATAGTGAAGTAATAAGGAAAGCGAGCCAGGTGTGACCTATCCCTGGTGCAATTCTGACATAGTCACTGGAGTTATACCAGGGAAGGGTAAATTCAACCCATTTAATTGACCCCAAAAAGAATTTCAAATTCTGTGCTCCCACAGAAATACCGGCCTATCCTTTGTTCCCAACAAAACATACTGGCGCAGCGCAAAGCTTCTCAAATGTGAGGCCACATTGCCCGCAGTCATGATACACCATATGCAGTGTCCCAGTTGAGAAATCTTCAGCCTGGAGCATTGCTGAGGTTGGGGTTATCGATGTATCATGCAAATATGTGGTTCATGGTCATCGCCTGTGCCCTGAATGCCCTTCGGTCTGTGCCTACGCTGCAAGGTTAAGAGTGCTTTCCATCTCTGCTAGTGCCTGTGAGCCCAAGCTGCTGCTTGGACTTGAAGCATCCGGAGTGTTTCAGAAAAAGCCATGCTCAGCAAGTCTGCTGGTGAGGGGGGCCGTGGCACTCTGCCCTGCGCTGGCCCGAGTGCCCCCTGACTGAGCTGCTGAAAATGCTTGGACTTTCCCAGTCAGAGCGGTCCCGGGGTAAAGCCTTATTACCTGGAGAGGTGTAGCTGTGTGTGAGAAAGCGTGTATGGTGGGCGAGTCTTGCCTTAAGAAGGGCAATTCAGACACATCTTCTAATTTATCTCCCAGGGTTTTTTTAGAGTGACATCCTTTCAGTGTTGATAGTGTCTGGGAATTGTGGCAGAAACTTCTGACTCGTGCAGTTGGTTTGGTATGCTGGCTGGTTGCTTATGCATCGCACACTGCTATTTGGCCTATAATTTAAGTAGAAAGATTAAAATTTCCTTGCTTCAGCAACCTCAGGGGTACAGCCCTCTATTCAAGCACATAGCTAAGAATCAAATTGTCTCTCTGACTCTAAAATTGCTCGCAGATATTTTATGAGTGATTTTAAATCACTTCAAAGTCTCATCTTCTTTACTGATACAAAGCAGCCTCCAGAAATACTGTGATGTTTATGCTATTCTATGTTGCGATTCCAATCTGCTGTTGGAGCAGTGATTTTGGAGGTACAGCTGAATTACAGAATGGTCAGGAAAGCAATTAGACCTTGCAAAGGATAACATTGGCTACACAGGTGAAGTTTAGAATGTGTGTCCTGAGACTTTACAAATTACAGCATCTAAAAATTAGAGATGCCGAGGACTGGACTACTGCTACCACTGGGTGAAAACACGTGCCTCTGCATCTCGCCCATTGCAGTTCTGCATCAGCAACCTGCTAGGAGTCTGGAGGTGCTCTGGCAGTCTGGCTGTGTAAAGATTGCATTCAAAGCCAGTGAAGTCGAGAGGAAATTTTCCCATTAATTTCAGCATATTTTAGTGCTGGGTGTGCTTCTAGTGAGTATTTTATCAGGTAATAACTGCTTGCAGAACTGGGTTAATGGCCGATTTCAGAGAAACAGCACGCAGTCGTCAGTATATCTGCCTGTAAATACTTGACATGCGTAGCCTCTCTGCCTGCTTGATGTGGAAAAGAACAGACGGAGGCTTCTGTGCCAGTCCAGTGTGGAGAAACACAACGGGGAAGCCTCATTCCAGCATGCTAAAACAAAGGAGACAGCTACTCAAATAAGGCAGAGGTTGCATTAGGAACGATACCTTTGCAATTCACTCTTGGCACCCAAGAGCACATGTGAGGCTGTTTTTCGATACCAGGAGCCTCAGACTGTCCACGGAGGAAGGCATCTAGGGTAGCTTTGGTACAGCAGGAACAAAAGGTAAATTAGCAGCATCAGCGTACCTTCCATGAAAATTTACCCTTCCTTTTTGGTTTTCCACAACACCCTGTGAAAGTGCCCAAGGCTCTGAGACCAACAGTCAGTGTAACCCGAACTGCTTCATCTATTTGCACAAAGCTCTTGGGTGAATGGAGCCCGAGAGCTGACCRTGTCAAAAGAAACCAGTCTCTACGAAGGAGATGGGACGTTCCCGTCCCAGCACATCTGCCTCTGCTGCTGCTGCAGTACAGCCCTGCCCAGGCGCTTGGCCTTTAAATTATTCCCACAGGGGCCAACTGAAAATAATAAAAGAATTGTTTCTTTTCCTGATGGAATTTATTTTAATCTGTATATAACTTGTAATTTTTTGCTAATTCTTTTCTTATTTTATTTCTTCCTTAACAGTATTTTTTGCATTAGATATCATTATTGTGAAGAAATAATGTTAATATAAGTATGTAGTGAAGGACCAAAATTGTGTAATTAAGGTTGTATGTCGTATGATTGATAACCAGGGAGTAGGAAGATTTTGTCCATGTGCCAAATGACCCTGATCAATCCTGCTGGTCTTGCTGCCGATTCTCCAGACAATCATATGTTTTGTTACATTTGCCTTTAAGTGACCCGTGCATTAGGCGAAGGTTTCTATTTATTTCCTTGGCCGGTTGGAAAGCAAACGCAGCCTCGACCAGAAAGCGAGCAGCCCCTCCCCACGTGCCCTTCCACCCAGCGCGGCGAGCCAGGCTCCGCAGGGCCAGCAAAGTGCCGGCTAAAGAGCCGGGAGCCGTCGGGTGCCGCAGGGGGGCCGGCAAGCGATGCCACCGTGCCGGCAAGCGATGCCACCGTGCCGGCAAGCGATGCCACCGTGCCGCGTGTCCCACCAGCAGCCCTTGCCGCCTGCCGGGACTGAGGTGCAGACCCGGGAGCTGGGGGATGTGGTGCCTCTCCCGGGAGCTGCAGCCCTGGGAGGGAGCAGCCGACAGAGCCAGGGGCCAGCGGCAACCCTGCCGAGGGGATGYGGCGTGGCAGAGCTGGCGGCAGCGCTGGGTCTTCACAGCAGCAGGGGTGCTCACCCGCGCCCTGCCCCGGGAAAGCCTCTGGCTTGCGAGCCCTGACTGTGCAGCCAGCTACCAGCCTCGCTCCCTGGCACATGCAGAGAGACTCGTCCAGCGAGCGCTCGCGGGGCCAGGGGCCCGTCGCTGCCAGCACGGCCTGGAGAAGCACTCAGCCCTGATGGGACTGTCCAGCCCTGCAGGTTCCCAGACCCTGCTCCAGGAGAGCACGGAAACGTAGCCCGGCCTTAAGCATCGGGATAGATCGGTCCTGTCCCGTTACAGCGTGAAAGCCTGAGCTGCAGCTCCGTGGCTCCTGGAGTATCTGCGTGGAGTAAACCGTACGTCTGAGCATCTTTCTGATAGGGACTTCAGCACTGTCTGCCTTGTTGGAACAAGATCTATGGGTAGTAGTAAGTGTTTGCGTGCTCTGACCCGATGTTTTGTTCATCRTTCAAGCAATCTTTGAAGCGGTCGGCATCACGCTCCTCAGCATGAGGAGGTAACAGAGCAGGGGAAGGAGCAGCAGTGAGCGGGTCTCCAAAACGTGGGCCAAGTACTGAGAAATGCAAATGTTACTGTGGGGATTTATTTGGGGTATATATGGTCTTCCCTTCAGTATCTCAGCCCTCCTGTCCGTTGCAGTGTTTCTTCAGAAGCACGGTTTGTCAGCAGCTCCTAACTCTGCCTGAGCTTGCGCCGTCGCGGTCTCCCTCGCAGGGCTGTTCCGTGCTCCCCGTGGCTCCCCAGGAGCGAGGGCTCCTCCTGCGGCGTGGGGCTGGCCTGGGACGGGGAGGTACAATCCTGCCAGGGATTAAGGACGTTAAAAATACAGGTTTTAAAATCATGAAATGATTTTTTTCTTTTCATATTTCCTAATTCAGTTTTCTTCCTGTTTTCTCTAGCTAGTGTCTCTGTTTGTTGTAGGATCTCCCGACTCCTCTAATTTAGCACTGATTACAAGTTTTAACTTTTCCACGGTTAAATAAGCAGAAAGCCTCACTGAATCTCTATTTATCTTGTAGCTTTCATTCAATTGCACTTGAAAGGTGTTGCAACTCCTAGCAGATGTTTAGTTTGTGGTTTGCTGTTGTAGACAAAAGCAATCCCGTATTTTGAAGGATGTTTCCCGAGAGGCGCGTGTCGAGGAAGGTTCTGCCATCAGAGCGCAGCTTGCTTCCCAGCGTTGGCAGTGGGAAAGGCCTGGGTCCCTYGGCTTCGCTGCGACGGGGAGCTGTAGTGCTGGAGGCCGTCCGGCACCACCAACACGTTGTGCTCGGGAGCCATGATCCTGGTGCGATAAGCGCGGTGTGKGTTGCAGTGATCGGAATATGGCCAGCTGTTTGTTTGAAAGCCAGGGCACCACTCGAGGTGTGATTTAAACCAAGAATATTTGTGTAGGATCTATTTATTAAAAGTATTTTCACATCTCGTAGCCATATTGCCACAACAGCAAGGAGGAGAGAAGGGGAGAAGCCCTGTGAATTTTTTGTATAACCAGATGAGGTTGACAGCGGCTGGCTGTTCCCGGCTGTTGGGCGCTGCTGAAGTGAAGGTACTCGGAGAAGGGTCCTTGCTTCTCCTGAACGCGACTTTGACCACAGATAGATCTTTCTGCCTGAGCTAGTTAGGGAGGAGAAAATAGGTCTGAGGTATGTGCTTTCCCTTTCTCTTGCCTGCTCGGAGACTGGCAGTCAGTGCTGATGCGAATCACTGTGGCTGATGCGGAAAGCTGAAGGTGCGGCGCGACTGCCGTGGTGCTGAGCGCGCGGGTGCACCGGGTTCTCCCACATCCCGCGGGACGTGCCGAGCGCACGCGGGTCGGCAGCGCCTGCTTTGCTGTTTGATGCACACGGGTGTTCCTGCTGGGCGGCTGGCTGCTCCGGGGGCATGCCTTCAAAGCGCATCCCRTGCCGGCTGGGTCCTGCGCTTCCCAGACTGCAGCAGGAAGGAGTGGATGCGCAGGGCTCCGCAGGAGCAGCCGAGTGCCAGCAGCAAAGCCAAACCGAACGGGGTGAAAGAGCAAAGCACGAGTCGAGTTTGCTCAACTGCGTTCCAGGACAAAACACAAAGCTTGGTTTCTGTCTTGCTGAAAACAGACTAGTGGAAGCTTTCGATTTCTCCCTAATCAGCACTTAGACTTTCAATAGACGTTCTTGAAAACAGCTTCTTTCTCACTTCATACGAAGCGTTTCGAAAAGCACTTGCACAATGACATGAACATGTTTGACTCTAAGCATCAAAGCACTGGATTGTGAGCCCCCCTCCCCTCAGCCGATTTCAATCTACTGACTTACATTCGATTTTTACGTGCTGTATTTTGTGTGTGTGTGTGTGGTGGGGGAAGGGGGAAAGCATCATGGTGTAGGAACCTGCCCGTGTCTGCCCGTTGGAGAACGGGCAGGGAGCGACGCAGTCCRCTCGGATCAGTGCTGGTAACATAAGGGCAAAAACCTCTGCTCCTAGACGGTGGTCAGTAGTGTTTTCACAAAGCCATGAAACTTTTTCTCTGTAGTGTTGAGTGATACTGTGATTAAAATGTTAYTGAATGATTCCAAGGTTATTTTTCTCTTTCTTCTGTCATTAATTCTTATTACCACTTTGGAAAAAGAATGAAAAAGAAAAAAAAGGCAGCTTTGATTTCCAAATGTGCAATTCACATGTGAACAAAGTAATTCTGAAAGTAATTCTCAATGTATTTTACATTCTCGTTGCTCTCTTCAAAGCAAGAGATGTTTTGCCCTGATGTCATTTCCAGCCTGCAGAAGATGTAATTTAAAACATATATATATTGTGCTTGCAAGAATCATAAATCTGTGCATCCTATGTCATTCCTTTTCCCATTGTTACAATACAGATATGATTTAGGGTTTTTTTCTTTAGAACTGTATAGTGTTTTTTTAAATCAATTGTAAATGTCTGGTTTTCATATAATGTTTAAAAAACATTGAGAAAGAGGATGGTGCTTGTTCCATATCATTCTTGATTGTATATTGCTTCTGTTATGTTTATAAGTAAACTGTGCATGACTTGTGTTTAGCAGTCATTATTGTGTCTGTTTGTGAAATTTTTATTAAAAAGAAAAAAATTCCGTAGATGCACTTATTGTATATGTGATTAGATTTTGCGTCCGAGGCTAGAAGCCTTGAACTGCCAAGGAAGAAAAAAAAAAGTGTTGGCAGTTATTAATTAATATGAAATCGCTTTGTTGGGAGCATAATGAAATAAAAGATATGAAGTGTAGAAAATAATTAAAAAAGCGATTTTACAAATTTCATTTTGATGCTTGTGATAAAAGACAAATGTACTTGTGTAGAGAAATTCCTTTAAAATAATGAATAGAAAAGCTGATTTTGAGGTTAATGCTGTAGAATAGGAATGTATACCAAATGTAATCTTTCCAATGCTACAATGAATTTATACATGAGATTGATATGCAATAAACCTGTGTGCTTTTATAAGCAATGGTCCTGTGAGCTTTTTTCCTTGGAAGAACGGTACAGACACAACCTCGTGCACAGTCACGGGGTGTTTGGATGGGTTACTTTCTTCCTTTGCTGAAAGGTAAGTTGTAAAGGCGTAGTATGGACAAGCAAGCTCAAGAATTGAGGTGGAATGTAGTAGAAATAGGAACTTGTACAGGAGCATTCTGAGGGTGTTTGACAGGAAGAAGGAGTCTGATGAAGAATTGGATTTCAGAATTTTTATGGTCAGCAAAAAGAAAACTTCTGTTCCTCCTCATCCGAAAGGGCTCATTCAGGTGCCGAAGAAGCCAGTCCTGCGCCATYGCTGCTGCTTGCAGTGCAGCGCATCCTCCCAGAGAACCCCGAGGGGCTCCGCGGCTCTCCCCACCCTCTTGGATGCCCAGCGTGTTCTTTGATTTTCTCTGATGAGGGGCTGGTTTCCAGGGCAGGTGTAGGGGAGAGCAAGCAGCCCTGGTAGATGAGGCAGTGCCTTCACGTTCTCATCTGAGGGCTGCCTGGGATGACCGCCTGCGCAGTAAGGTACCCAGAGCTGGCAGAACATTTCCTTGTTGAATAACATGGCATAACGCTAACGAGCTCTCAGCGCCACTGCGGTAACTTTGTTGTCTGATATTTTATGTGCTTGGTTTGTAATACTTCAAAAGAGCTTCAAAAAATTAAACGATGGACACCCCTCTGTGCTGCTGAGGTCCCCAAGGACCAGGTAGTGCTGCTGAGCCGTGCCTGCATCCCATGGAAGGGATGCATCGTTCTCGCTGGGAAGTTTGCATGGGGAAGAGCAAGAACATTCTCGGGTAGGGGAACAAGTTAGGACAAAGAATTAATGAGCTATCTACAAATGTCAAGAATATTTCCTTTCACAACTACGAGCTGAGAGTTAGCGAACTATCTAGTGATAGCGGTCAGATGTTTCAGCGGGGGCCCTGGGAGCGAAAATGACTTGAAAGTAGGGTCTTTGAACTAACAACACGCATTACAAAACTGATGAATGGTCTCCGCTTCAAAAAGTCATTCATTGTGATCAAATGATGGTATCCTACATACAGCATAATAGCCCTTCCCTGGAGTTTGCCATGTAAGGGTTTCAGTCTTAGCTGAACTCTTGAGTAGGAACCCTCTGCCTCTCTCTGACGGCTGGCAACCTTTCTCCTTATTAGCCCCGGAGGGAAAGGAAAAAAATCTGTCGGATAAGAAAGCTCTGATAATAGAGCGATTGTCAGGCAGGCCTTAGAGAGAAGAGAAAAGAGTCTTTGAAAAGAATATTGCTGACAAGTGGACTTTGTCATCCTGAAAGCACTTGAGATTCACCATAATCCAGCGAGAAAAAGGCTCCGGTTTTGGGGGGG
>JAYKAV010003044.1:887964-1096308 GCA_035582835.1 Phoebastria nigripes | reverse complement strand
GCCGGGCGCCCTCCGGAGGAGGGGGCGGCGGAGCCCTGCAGAGCCCCAGCAGGGCCCGGCTCCTCCGCCTCCTCCCCGCGCGGCGCTGCCCTCCCCTGGCCGGGCCCCGGGAGGAGGCGGATCCCGGCGCTGGGCAGCGCCTCTTCGGCGGAGGGGGAGCGGGCAGCGCGGGTGAGTGGCCGGAGGCTCCGTCCTCTCGCTGTCCCGGCTGCAGTGGCGTTCCCGGGCGCCTTTGTGCGGGTGCCGGGCGCGCTCGGGGCGGGGGCAGCGGTGCCGGCGGCGGGATTCGCGCGCCTGCCCGAGGGCCGGATCCCAGCGCGCTCCCGGGCCGCGCGGCGCTGGCCCTGCAGAGCAGGCCCTCCTGCGCACGGGCGCTCAGGACGCGGGGTGGGAAGCGCTGGCGTTGCTCTGCTGATGGGAGTCTCGGCATCGTGTGCCCCTGCGCACCTGGGGCTGCGAAGCGCCGGAGACGTGGGTCCAAGCGCCGGAGATGCAGCGGTCCAGCCCTCCTTCAGAGGCACCGGAGACCTGGCGGATGCTGTAGCGGCCAGTGCCTCTGAAATCGGGCTTGCCTGATTCTTGTTATTAGGGCTAGTGCTTAGGATAGGCTTCATCCTCAGCCAAGATGGGGTTAAGAGTAGAATGTAGTGCTTTTCTCATCCGCAGGACGTTTGGCAGACCTCTGGCCAAGAGGCATGTGTCCCTCATCCAAGGTCAGGAAAATAAGCAGCATCTTGATCAAATGAGCTTTTGTTGATGGGTCTGTTTTGTCCTTCTGCCAGTCATTGATGCAGGGAAATACGTTCGTGTCTTGCTTTCTGTTTCCTGGTCTGTGGCCTTTGAAAAAGAACAGCTTGGAGATGGCGATGGCATACAATGAGATCTCAGTTGAGAGGAATTAAACCGTAGTTTTTCCTCAAATTATGTAATGGGGTAGGCAGTGGGCGTACAATGCTCTGTCAGATGTTTGTTCTGTAGGTGCACAGTACGTGGTGTGGCACAGAAGGAGATGAGTAAGCTTAACCCCAAACGAGGAGCTTTAGGGACTCGGGCAGGTGTTTTGCACGTGGTGTGGAGCTGCTCCTCAGCAGGATTTGGAACAGGTACAAGCTTTGAGGAGCACAGGGCTTGCAGTGAGGGGTTTTCACAGCACGTCAGCCTGGGGGAGGTGGCAGTCAGGAAGGTAAAGGCTGGCCTGGGGTGGCTCAGGCTGGCGGCACCCCTAGTCCCCGAAGGGGATTCAGAGGGGACATGGAGGTGCGGCAGCAGCAGAGGAGAAGCGGGGCTCAGCGGTGCTCCAGGCCTGCCCCGGCTGCTCGCTCAGGTGCGAGCCTGCCTGGTGCCTGCTGCATGGCCTGGCTGCTCCCCGGCGCCTGGCCGCATCCTGCACCGCTCTGCCTGAAGCCATAGGCTTCAGGAGCCACCAGCCCAGCCCCTGCACAGCAGATGGCCCCGAGAGAGGTGCGTGGGCAGTGAGAGCATCACGAGTGCGTCCGTATGGGCTCTGCCTGTGTACAGCACCCTGGGGAAGCGGAGGCTGGGTCCTGTGCTGCCCCAAGGTTCCCCGTGCAAAACGGTATGCTGGCCATGGCTAAGCGTAAATGCCCTCTGCCTTACTGGGAAAAGTTGTTCCATCTGTCTGTCTGTCTGCCTGTCTGTCTTACGCAGCYTTCTGGTTCCCTGTGCCACTGTCATGTCTCGGAGCCCCCCTGGCAGCTCTGTGGACAACAAGACCTTTCTCCTGGAGTACCGATGCCACCCCCTGCAGCCAGAGCCCCCCAGCCCGACCTCCCTCCCCGGGAAGCGCAGCTCCGCCACGGTGCCCGACGCCGTCTCGCTCTTGGCAATGGGCTCTCCCACCTCAGCCGAGCCTCGCCGCATCGTCCTCAGCACGGACAGCCCAGCCGCGCTGAAGGTGGGAACCCAGCAGCTGATCCCCAAAAGCTTGGCTGTCTCCACCAAGACCAAGAACAACCCCTCCCGGCACCAGAGCTTCGGGGCAGCTGGGTCGAGCCGGGAGCCCCTGGGCCCTGACCCGAGGCCAGTGTCTGTCCCCAGCCTCTCCCTGGAGGCGGAGGTGGAGGATGACGGTGGGGGGGCCCTCAAGCGCAACCTGAGGAACATGTCCTACCGCGCGGCCATGAAGGGCCTGGGCACAGAGCTGGAGCCGGCGAGCGCCGTCCCCTTGCTGAAACCCRCGTCGGAGGAGGGCAGTGCCCTGCCTGCCCGCAGCCCCGGCAGGAACAAGGTGGGTTTTGCACCCGCTGTCACCTGATCGCTCTCGGGCGGGGATCGAGTCCCCACTTTCCCTGGTGATGAGCTGCGGCCGGGGGATCTGCAGAGCCTTTTTCCTGCAACTCCTGTCAGTTGCAGAGCTGCGTGAGCCCAGCATGGGGCTGGCAGGGCTTGCTGAGCCTGCTGACATGACTGCTGCCTTGGGAAGCCTGCATGTCACCAGCAGATGCTGTAGGTCCCCGGAGAGCCCGGAAATAGCTGACATGGCTGTCATGGGGAGCGTCACTGGCTGCTCTGGGGCTCCCGCTTGTTGACAGGCGGCTGTGGGCATGTTTGCAGGGTGGGGTTGGCCGGGTGTGTGGCTCCGAGGTGGCGGTCGGTTGTACACAAACATGGGTGAAGCAGGTCTGGGGAAAAGGAGACTCCAGTGCAGGCAAAGTCCAGGTGTGAGACAGATAGATGTGAAAGGCAGCGGCCGGCGTAAGTACGAAATAGTTTAGATCATGACCCCGATAACGCAAGGTGAAAGCTGAGTCACTTCGGTAAGGCAAACAAAAGCTCAGACAAAAATCAGGCTGAAAGAACAGGGTGGTATTTGCTGACTGGCTGCACAGGTAACTTCTCCCCTTTCCTGAAGGAGCTAGATGCTTCCCAGGGCCACAGAAATACAGTTACTGCAGCGCGTTCTCCTCTTCTCCCTCTTGCAGAGAACCTTTGGGCGGAAGCGGGTGCAGAAGCGTGGTGGCTCATTCAAGGACCGTGAGTGCTGCCTCCCGTCTTCCCGAGAGTGCCGGCTCCGGTGTCCCCTCTGCCTTGCAGGGCACCGGGGTGCTTCTCAGCGAAGCGAATCCCTAGAAGTTTCTTTGCCATGTGTGCTGCTGCTTGTCCCTGGCCTGGGGCAATTGCTTTTGCTTCTGTTTCCCCACTGCAAGAGGAGCATTGCAGCCCTGCTTTCCCACTCCCTGGGGCGTGATGACGCTCAGGCTGCTGCCGTGCTCGCAGCTGGAGCGCTCCCAGCTTTGCTTGCTCTGGGCAAACACGGGAGAGCTGTGCGCAGTGCGCTGGCTGCGGGAAGCTGTCGGGAGCAGGAGCTGCTGGTTAATTGGTGCTGTGCAAAGTCCGACCTTGGTGGAGAGGTGCTGGCCCTGGCTCGCTGGTGCTCATGGCAGGGCTCTTGGCCAACGGGGTGAGGCGGTGGTGGGAAGGGAAGCCATGGGCCACAGCTGGGAAAGGCTTCGCTGACCTCCTGCCTTTTCCTCTGCAGAGCCCCGGCTGTATCAGGAAATCCGTGAGAGAGGTCTGAACTCCGTCAGCCATGAGTCAGATGAGGACTCGCTGGAGGAATCCATCCCAGAAGAGCTGTCCCCTCCGGATGCCGCTATCGTGGTGCGGAGCTATCGCCCGGCGCAGGTGACCTGGAGCCAGCTCCCGGAGGTAGGGCCAGCAGCTCAGCCCGGAGGGTCCAAAAGGCCCCGCTTGCCCTCGCCGTGGGCTGCTCCCGTCCTTGTGCCATGTTGCAGCACAGCTGTGTGTATTTTAAAAGCTCTCTGAGCTGCCAAACAAACCGTGAGTGGGTAGTTCAGCAGCATTAGTCTTTGCAGTGGGGTGTTCTGGGGCTGTCCAGCCCTGGCTGGGACACGCAGGTTCCTGTCCAGGCTCGTCGGGATGCTGGCGGAGCTGCTGTGGTTGTGCTTGCGAGAGCTTCACCCACAGACGGGGGGAAGGCAGGTGCTCCTGCTGGGTACCTGGGTTTTCCCTGCTGGCCCTTGGGGAGAATAATCTCCTCCTGCGAAGCGGCATCAGCTAACCGCCGTGGGCGGCTGCGGAGCCGTGGGCGGCTGTGGCGGGAGATGCAGCCGTGGGGCGGCTGGCGGCTGCGCGGGGCCGGGGAGAGCCCCCGACCGCACTAGAGGGCGTGCAAGGGCCGTCGCTCCGCACCACCGCGCCTGATCCCGGCCTCTCGCCCGCAGGTGCTGGAAGCGGGCATCCTGCAAAAGATAACCCCCGACGAGCGCAAGCGGCAGGAGGTGAGAGGAGCCTTCGGCATGCCCGGGAGCACAACGTGAACGCCGAAGGCAGCGGGGACACGCGTGACTGCGTCCGGGACCTCTCGCACAGGGGCTGGCACAGAGCAGGGCTGGGTTCAGGCTCGGGTTCAGCTCCTGCGGTTGGGGTTTGTGGTGCTGCTGCTTCCAGCAGCTCTGGGACTGGGCAGCGTCGGGAGGGCTCAGCCGCACGTCTTGGCGGGGAAGCGGGCAACTCCTTCGGATGCTGATGGGAAATAGCCACTGGAAAGGAAAACATCTTAGGGCTGTGGCTTATTAATGAATGAAAGTCCTAAAACACGATGAAGTTATCGGTGGAGGCCAGGCAATGCATCAGATGAGGGAATGCCGTACTGTTGGAGCAAAGTCATTTCCAGTGGCTTCCTGCCAACTGAATGTAAATAAGATACAGCAAGTTTTAATTCACGGCCTTGTTTAGTCAGTAGTAATCCAGTTTGTGTTGTTACATCTTCACCGCCCTGCTTTTTCAGGCAATGTTTGAGATCATCACTTCTGAGTACTCCTACATGCACAGCCTGAGCGTCCTGGTGTGCCACTTCATGAGGTCAGAGGAGCTGAAGGAGACCATGACTCAGACGGAGCACCACCACCTCTTCTCCAACATCAGCGACATCCTGACGGTCAGCACGAGGCAAGTGGGGGCCATCGGCGTGGGGTTGGGACCGGGCAGGCCTGGAGGAGTGACTCTGGAGCTCCATTTATTTGCTGTGTAAAAACAACTGTCCCTTGGATTTGCTGAAGGTACTGAGACTTCCCACCTATTGCCCTTCTTCCTAGTGCTCGTGTCGCGGCACATACCCCTGCAGCGTGCTGCACCGGCTTCCCACTGTTATATGCTTGGGACCTGAATGTCTAGTTGAAGGGTCTGTTACCCTGACACCCAGTTTTCTAATGGGTTATAATGGTGATGCTCAGTCATGTGGCTGCAATCGGGCACCAAAAGCTGGCTGAGCCCCCATCCCCRTGCCTGGGACACTCCTCTTTGCCTGGAAACTCCTCCTCGGGTGTCCTGGCGCTGCCGTGAAGGCGATGCCTCCCTTTGCCTCTGGGCTGGTGGAGATGGGGGGTGGAGACGGGGCAGGTGGAGCCGGTAGCGCTGCGGCTCAGCTGCCCGGCTCCAGCCTGGCTGCGGCGTGGCCGAAAGCCGGGGCCAGCGAGGCAGGGGTGTGGGGCGGCCGAGCCGCAGCAAGCGTCTGCTCGTTCCGAAGCACGGGCGGGGGATCGCTTGGGTGCCAAAACTGAAACTGCGCCTTCAAAGAGCCAGCGTAAGCGTGGCCTTTGCTCCCTGGGAGGTGGGGAGCAAACGCCTTGGGAGCTGGTGCTCGGGGCGGCCGGCGAGCCCTGTCCGTGTGGGAAAGCAGCAGGAGGAGAGCGCAGGCGGGGCTGCGGCAGGCCTGGGAACTGCTGCGGGGGCGTTGAGGGCTTGCGGCTTCCCGCAGCTGGGCAGAAGCGGCCCTGATGGGGCAGAAACGAAGCTTCCTGAGGAGCTAAAGCGGAGGAGGGATCTCGTGCAGGAATGGAGGAAGCCTATGCACCTGGGGGCTGGGGAGCTTGAGAGCTGCGGGGAGCATCCCGCATCTCTGCAGCGGAGCTGCTGGGAGCCATGCTGGAGGCGTGGGTGTCTCAGCTGCGCAGAGCTGACCTCGTGCAGAAGGGATCCAGGGCCTTGTCTCCTCTGGGAAAACTGGGGAAAAGTTGCAGTGGGAACATTGTTAACCATCTATCTGTTCGGTTTGTCTGGCCCTAATGAGTCATGTAGTGAAGTTATTTGGAATTCTCTCCTTAGCTTCTTTGAAGACTTAGAGAAGCGACACCAGGAAAACCTCCTGATTCCTGACATCAGTGACATAGTGGAAGAACACGCCTCGAACCACTTCAATCCTTACGTTAGCTACTGCTCCAATGAAGTCTACCAGCAGAGGACACTTCAGAAGCTGCTGTGAGTACCGCTGTGCACTCAGGCCTCGGGCTTGCAGAGGAGTTGCTTACGAGGGGTCTCTGGGCTACAGGGATGCTCGCTGGCTGCAGACGGGACCGTGACTTGCAGGCAGCTCCCTCAGCCTGTGGTTACATCCTTTTCCCTAAGGAAGGCTGTCTCCTTTCTGAGCAGAGTTCAACTTCTAGACCTCAGTGTGTCTGTGTTGGGTGATTAGGATGTGGTTTGTGTTGTGCTGTGAGAAGGGTGAAGGACAGGGGGGTAATGCTACCACATACTGAAGTCAGACAGGTCTTGCCAAGGTCCGAACACGTATGGGGTGTGTTAGGGACATCTATAGAGGCTGTTCCTCTCCAGATCATACTGGTGGTACAGGTCAAGTTTGTGTCGGCTGTTGGTACATCTATGGCTTTACCYGCCTTTTGGTGGGGTGCTTTTCCATCACCTGCTAAGGGATCAGTCCATTTTCCGCCCCAGCTGTGTGCTCTGAGCTCAGCAGACTGCCGTTGAGCACCAGAGGCAGTGCCGTCACTGCGCTGCGTTTCTCGTGCATGGAAAGCTACTGGAAAATCTTGCTAACTGAAGAACAGAGTTAATGGAGATTTCTTGTCCTGTTCCAGAACCACAAACCCCTTATTTAAAGAGACCTTGAAACAAATTGAAAGGAAACCAGAATGTGGAGGCCTGCCAATGATATCATTTCTCATTCTCCCTATGCAGAGGGTAACACGGCTTCCTCTGCTGTTAGATGTAAGTAAGTCACACGGTGGCATTGCTTGGCACCTCTGAAGAGGTGACTGTGTTATTCCCTTCTTCGGTTTGCTGAGCCCGGGACAGCCTTCTGCTTGGACTTCCATCCCTCTGGGAGCCAAGGCTGGGGTGCCCGGGCCTTTATTCAGGATTTAGATCCAGAGCGATCTGCTTCTTGTGGGTGTCAGATGTGCAGCCTAAAGCTTTGTGAATAACGCGTCGCATCTCTGCGCCATCCACCTGAGTGACGTGAGGTTCTTCCATGCCCGGTGCTGTGTCTGGATACCCAGGGTGGGGTGGCACGAGCGTCCTGTTTCATTAATGGTCAGGTGGCCCAGGAAGGGAAAGCAGGTCTTGCACAAGCTTCATTGAAATCCAGGACTGCTGGACCCAGCTGCTCTAAACAGCAAAGCTGCTGGACATGGGATTCCTAGTAACTGCTCCCAGTCTGTAACGGGCTGCGGGGGTGAGGGCAGGGGGGATGCCCGGTGCGTGGGGTGACAGTGATGCTCAGGCACGTATCTGATGTGAAAGCCCCAGCAGAAACCAGAGTCACAGCTACCAGCACTGTTAAACCTTGCTTTGACCGCGTGCCTGTCCCACTGCCAGGCTGACCATTGGGAACGGCTCGAGCACGTGTCACATCCTGAAATCCCAGGTTGATGCGCAGTTCTGTGTCTCGCAATATCACTAAAGCGTCTTATCTTGACATTCTAGACTGTCTGTCAAAAAACAAAAGCATGCACTGCAGCGTATGGAGCTGCCACCAGAGCTCTGAAAGCCATCAGCAAGGTGAGGCCCGGCTGCCAGCTCTCCACCTTTCCTCCCTCCAGTGCACCGTTCCGTCACTCTGGCCCCGAGCCTGCCATTCTGGCCTCTGGTTTTCCTTCTTACGTCAGTTCACTTGAGATTTCTCTGCTCCAAATAGCTGCTGGATGTACACATCTTCTCCCTTCCTCACCTTTTCCACCTGATCTTGTTTTTTCCTTTTTCTTGTCATCTTTTCTTCTTTCCTCTTTGGCCCATCTTTTGTCCTTCCCTTTGGTGGTGTCTTCTCCATTAGAGCTCTCCCTTCTCAGAACCTCCCTCGAGGTGATAGCGAGCTGCAACACGTACTTGCCTCGGTTTTTGGAGATTTAGGCAAAGAGCAGTAAACAAAGCAAAGAGCAAAGAGCAGAGGAGTGAAGGAACAGCGGGAGCAGCGGCACTCGCGAGCCGTGCGCTGTTCATGCTCCCGTGTCTCATCTGCTTTCCCATCTGGTTGTCATTCACGCAAGGCGATGCGCCACAGAGATTACGGCCACCAAAGCGGCGGTGGTGGCTCTTCCTTTTGTCCCCCTAAAGACCAGCTCTTGGCAACGCGCTCCTGCCGCTCGTGATCTGTCCTGCTCGCTCATCCGGCAGGGGAACAAAATGCACGACCCCCCGGCCAGGCCGCGCTGGGCCGCCCGTCCCCGGGTTGGAGGGGCGGCTGGCAGGGGCACATCTGCTCGGGAGAGACAACGCGAGGGGCCAGGGTGCCGCGCGGCTGCCCTCGGCAGGGCGACCTGTGGCGTTGCTTCACCTGCCTGTGGAAAGCTTCTGCCCTCCCCTCTAACTGTTCGATTGCTGTCCGCCTGTCTTAACCTCCTCTCTTCAGATGATTAATTCTTCCTCTTCGTATTGCTGCTCGGTAAAGCTCAGCTTTGGTGCGGTTTCACTTTGGTCCTTCTCCAGGCAGAGGAAACGTGCTGTCTCCCTCCTGGAGATCTCTTGTGGCAGGAGAACCTCCTTTCCCCAAACCTGGCTTGAACCCTGTGTTGGGACTCGGCTTCCCTTGTGGTGTTTTTTCTTTTTCTAGCTGGTTAAGAACTGCAACGAGGGAGCTCGTGCTATGGAGAGGACAGAGCAGATGTACACCCTGCAGAAACAGCTGGAATTCGGAAAGAAGAAGGTGAGGACTTGTGGCAGTGGCGGAAAAAAAATCTTCTGGGGTGTGCTGTTAGGGTGGCCTATCCCAGGCGTGTCGGGCCTGTCCTGGGAATCCTTCCAGGAAGCCTTGACCAGCTGGACATCGCTGCTGCCACAAGCAGCATCGCTACTTCATGCCCAGGGTGACCATTTTTTCCTGCTGTTCTGACTTATATAAGTTCTGGGTACGCACCCTGCCAGCTTGGAGGGTTCAGCAGAGCAGTCCTGGATAATCCACGCTCCCTCACGACCCCCTACTTTCTCCTCTGCCTCGCTCTGTGCTTTCGTCTGGTGAAAGCTGGACTTGCCCCTGACAAGAGGAGGTTTTACCTGGGTGGATCAGCTGGCAGCGATGTCTGCCCTTGCTGTGTTGTTCCAGACAGACACGGGGCTTTGTCTGTCTGTAAGCGCTGTCAGATGCGGGCAGCTTTCTAAAGGGGTGTAGTAAAGCCTTGACATTGTGCCCCACTGCGGCGGTTCGGGGGGCTGCGTCTCCGGGCGTGCTGGAGCGGGGTGTACGGCTGCTCCGCTTCCCCGCCTGCCTCCTGGACAGTCTCCTGGAAACGATGTTCAAAAGCGTTTGATGTGTCTGTCCCAACAGACCCCAGGGTCCACTGCGAGTTCAAATACGGGTTCTGGACTTGATTTTGCCTGGTTTTGGTTGATGCCACTTGTGAGGCAGGTAGTAAGTCAGACTTTGCCTGGATCCCTTCCAGCCTTTCCCGCTGATTTCTGCTTCCCGCTGGCTGCTGAAGCGGGGGGAGCTGTACCTGCTGCTGTCGGAAGAGGCGGGCATCTTCCGCCGAGGCACCGGCAGGCTCTGCTACCTCTTCTTGTTCAACGACGTCCTGATCATAACGAAGAAGAAGAGGTAATGCTGGGGGGGACCCCTTCCTTTCCCTACATAACAACTAGGGGTATTAAAAATCTCAATTTCCCAAGCAGCACGTAGCCTAAGAAATTCTCGAGATTTCCCTGTTTTGACCTTTATTGAAGTGTCCCTTGTTAGCCAGAAGGGAAGTGCCCAGCTCCACAGCCCTTGGCCCTGCTTCTGTTTGTGGGTGGCCGGCAAGTCCGCAGAGCCATGTCCCACCCCTGGGCATCAGCTCATGTCCTTGCCGTGACGGTCACCTCGGTGATGGTCACTGAACTTCACCCGCCGGGGCTCTGAGCCGGCACCAGGAGGCAGCTCTGCGGCTGCATGTGGCTGAGGTGCCGATCCCATCTTTGCCGTAGCGACGAGAGCTACACCGTCATGAACTACGCCACGCTGGACCAGATCACAGTGGAGAAGATCGAGAACGCAGACCCGCCTTCCCCTCCTCCAGGCAAGACCGGGAGTGGCGGCACGGTGCGCGGTGCAGCCGGCGGGCACCTGCTCCGGATGGTGATGGCGAAGGACAGCGAGGGCAGGCGGGAGGAGATTGTGCTGTCGGCAGAGACGCTGTGAGTCGCCTGGTGGGATTTCACAGGGTGCTTGTGGGATAAACTGGTGCCCTGGAAATCCCCCTGAGGCTTCTGTGAAGCACCCTTTCCCTCCCCGCAGCTCCTCCCAGAAAGGGGGATCTGCGCGGGCTCATCCCCTTGCTCTGTCTCCTTCTCTCTCTTAGATTTCCCTTATAATTCCCATGTAATGCTTCCCCTGTGCAAATTAAGCAAAGCGGCTGGGCGATGTGTGCCACTTGTGAAATATCTTTATGTTCAGTGCTCTGAATGTGATGTTTGTTCAGTCTGACTTCCCTTGAAAGCCTTCATCTTTCCTGCTGGGAATTTCCCAGCTACTGCTGGCAATGCGGATGCTGTCTTTAAGGCTTTCTTTGTAATATGGGCTTTCCCTCTGCCAGGAGTGACCGGGCCCGGTGGATTGCTGCGCTGATGCACAGAGAAAAGGAAAAGCCTGACACCACTCCTAAAGGAGGTACCGGCACGCTGGGGGTCAGGCCCGGCTGTGCGGGGATTAGTGGTTGCGCTAGAGCCTGAGCGTTTGCAGGCACGGGTTTTTACCCTGTTCTTACCCGCTCCCGCTGGAGAAGGGGCTGAGGACGTGTGTTGATGGAGAGGAGAACTCAGGGTACCACACCTTGCTCGTTAGGAGTTGCCTCCCATTAAGTTATCAGTCACAATAAACCTTAAATACATTTTTTAGGAGGCACAGTGAAATTCCAGGAATGCCTCAGGCTGTCGGTAAGAAGAGATTTGGCTTCCCCTTCCCGTGTGCTTGGAGAGGGCAGCAGGAGAGATGAGGGGCAGGGGCAGGAGGGGAACGGAGCACGACTTGCTGTGGAGCCCCGGAGGGGTGGGCGGCCGGGCCGGGCTGGAGCAGCTTGCCCAGCCCCGGGGGGGCACCGCCGAGCAGGGGTGCCGGCCATGCATGCCGGGCTGCGGCTCCCGGCCATGCCTTCTCACTGGGTCCCTGCTCTCCGCTGTCCTCTGCAGATCTGAGCCAAGTGGAGATAACCCACGCATACCTGGCTAAACAGGCAGACGAGATTTCCCTGCAGCAGGCTGACGTTGTCCTGGTGTTGGGTGGAGAGGATGGTAAGTGTCAGGGAGTGGGGAGCTGCGGCCGGGGAAGGCTTACCTTAGGCGGAGCTATGGTGGGGGGAAAAGCTTCAGTGATCCCAGTGAACTGGCATTTTAGCAATTTTCAGAAGCTTCCAGGAAGCCCTAGCCACTGGCAAGGTCCGTGTCACTGGCTGGTGCCATGGCCCAGCAGATGAGAGCAGGTCCCTGCAGGCTGATGGAGGTGGCACCGCCATGGGTGGCTGCTGCATTACTTACCAGTGATGCTGTGCGCAGGCTGTGGCTGGCAGCCAGCAGCAGAGACCTCAGAAKTGAGAGCAACAACCTCAGAACAGGCAGTAAATCGGAAACCTCCTCCCCTGCGAAGTTTTCCCTGGACGCCTCTAGCTGGCATCTCYGTGGGAAGGGGAGCGGTGCAGCCCTCTCCTTCCACGTGCGTCCCCAGGAGCAATGGCCCTTCCTCCTTGCATGACCAGCTCTGTTCTYCTCCTAGGCTGGTGCTGGGGTGAGAGGCTGAGGGATGGTGAAAGAGGCTGGTTTCCTCAGTCCTGTGCTCGGCAGATCACCAGCCGCACGGCAGTGGAGTGCAATGTCCGCCGGATGGAGCGGCTGCGGATAGAGACCGACGTGTAGGCTTACAGCCAAGGAAAGATGCCTCTGTCATGACTTATTTCAGGGGTCTTCAAACCTCTGCGGACTGAGCCCATAGAGAGAAGGGAGCGGGAGATCCTTTCTTCTTGAACTTCGTTTGTCTTGAGCAGTCACAGGCGGCAGATCTTATCGTTCAGGACCAGTCTTTGTAGCCGCTGTGACAGCAGCTAATTAATGTGAGACCTGGCACCCGAGCGCTCCTGGCCAGCACTAGTATTAATGACCTGGAACAGGCTTCAAGAAGCAGCCACGGTGTTGGCTCAGGTTGAAAAGGCTGCGGCTGTGTTCTGGGCTCCGTGAAGTGGCTCGTGCTGCCATCTCTTTCCCTGCTGACGTCTGGGCCATTGCCTGGTGGCAGCAGCTGCACACCTTGCGTGGGAAGACCGCAGAAGAGAGCATACCTGAATCGAGAATTTTTAAGAACTTAAATCTATATGCTAGGCTTATTCCTTGACCCAATTTTCCCCTCCTGTTTCTTTTTTATTCTTTCTTTTTTTCCCCCCACAATTATTCTTGGTTCTTTTGAACATAACTGTGACCTCGGCAGGGTGAGGTGATGCCCACCACCTTTCAGTCTCTTGCCAAAATAGCAGATGCCGGAGGCTGGTGCAGTCGGAGCTGCTCTCATGGAGTCAGCTCTAGGGCCCGAAAGGGGATGCTGCAGCCAGAGGGAAGCGATTTGCAAGTCCTACCAGACGAGCAAGCCAGGAGCGTGAAGAGCAGCAATGCTSCAGCTCCCGGCTGCCTTTCCCGTCTCCCGAGGCGGGCAGGTGGCTGTGCCCAGGCAGAAGGGGGGGTCCGTCCCCCTGGAGAGGGACGTAGTCACGGAGGGTCAAACCCCCTCCTTCCCGAGGCAGAGCGGTCCCCTCTCCTCCCCTTCTCCCCCAGAATTAGCACCCACAAGTGATTAACGAAGAGGGCCGAGGCAGGGTAGTTCTTTTGTCATAGCTGAGCAGTTCGCATCTGGGTTTTTTCGTGAGTCCAGCATTTAATGCCGTAGGGCCTTTGGGGCGGCGGCAGGAGACAGGGCCGGGCGGCTCTGCCGGCTGGTCTGCGATTCTCAGCCGGTYGCACCTCACGGAGGGGGAACGGCAGCGACAATTTTGGGGTGAGGCGGTTCCGCGCGCTGTCTGGGCTTGGATTCAGAGGGGCAGCATTGTGGTAATGTGTCTGTTTTGATTAGACTGTTAAAGGATTAATTGGATTAACAATAAATTCATGGATCCCGATGAAACACGTGTTCTCCTTGCTCAAAATGGAACTGCACGCAACGTCAGCAGCACCGGTCGGTCCCTGTGCTTAAGCTGTTAGTGGGGACGGGTGGCCCTGAGCATGACAGCTCCGTGTCGGGTTGCTGCCAAGGAGCCAGGTTTCCCCATTACAAGCTCTAAAAAGAAAGCTTCAGTCTGATGGCAGCATCTTTCTGGCCTCTGCTTGTTCTCGACATATGCACATCTGGGGAACAATCCTTCAGAATAGCTGACTAAAAATCTGCTGTCAGTTGCAGCGCATTTCAAATGTAATCGACTGGGAGAGACCAGATAAATAGAAATTCAGTGAGGCTTTCTGTTTATGTCTCCTAACTGTGGAAGAATTAAGATTTTTCGGCAGTGCTAAATTAGAGGAGATGGGATCCAAAAAGAGAGACACTAGCTGCATGAAAACAGGAAGCAAACAAACTGTATTAAGAAATATGAACAGGAAAAAAATCATGAAATCAAAAATATAGGTACAGAGTTGCTGCGGTCCCATGCTCAGACGTACGGCTTGCTCCAAGCAGCTGCCGGGCGCAGCGGAGCTGCAGCTCAGGCTTTCACGCTGTAACGGGACAGGACTGATCTATCCCGACACGTAAGGCTGGGCTAGGTTTCTGTGCTCTCCTGGAGCAGGGCCATCGGGGCCGAGGGCTTCTCTGCACCTAAGAGCCGGCGGGTGGCAGGGGCTGCTGGTGGGACACGCGGCACGGTGGCATYGCTTGCCAGCACGGTGGCATCGCTTGCCGGCACGGTGGCATCGCTTGCCGGCCCCCCTGCGGCACCCGACGGCTCCCGGCTCTTTAGCCGGCACTTTGCTGGCCCTGCGGAGCCTGGCTCGCCGCGCTGGGTGGAAGGGCACGTGGGGAGGGGCTGCTCGCTTTCTGGTCGAGGCTGCGTTTGCTTTCCAACCGGCCAAGGAAATAAATAGAAACCTTCGCCTAATGCACGGGTCACTTAAAGGCAAATGTAACAAAACATATGATTGTCTGGAGAATCGGCAGCAAGACCAGCAGGATTGATCAGGGTCATTTGGCACATGGACAAAATCTTCCTACTCCCTGGTTATCAATCATACGACATACAACCTTAATTACACAATTTTGGTCCTTCACTACATACTTATATTAACATTATTTCTTCACAATAATGATATCTAATGCAAAAAATACTGTTAAGGAAGAAATAAAATAAGAAAAGAATTAGCAAAAAATTACAAGTTATATACAGATTAAAATAAATTCCATCAGGAAAAGAAACAATTCTTTTATTATTTTCAGTTGGCCCCTGTGGGAATAATTTAAAGGCCAAGCGCCTGGGCAGGGCTGTACTGCAGCAGCAGCAGAGGCAGATGTGCTGGGAYGGGAACGTCCCATCTCCTTCGTAGAGACTGGTTTCTTTTGACACGGTCAGCTCTCGGGCTCCATTCACCCAAGAGCTTTGTGCAAACAGATGAAGGGGCCTGGCTCGGGAGGGCTGGTGGTCCGGGAGCCCTGGGCCCTTGCTGGGGCGATGGTGTTCCCCGTTGCTGCAGGTGCAGCCGAGGCTTTGCCGTGACTCCGCACTCGCTGCCGAGCCAGGCACCGACTGCAGCTGTGCAGCTTCCCGGCTCTTCTCCTGCCTCCGTCCCCTTCCCAGCTCCTGGGTTCAACTGGGAGGGAAAAATAATGCAGGGTCCAGGGCTGGGGCGAGACCACTTAAATGGGGATTTGCATTTACCAGACCATGCAAGAGCTTTGTGTCTATCCACACAGTATCTCTGATTATTACACCTAATTTAGGCTTGCTTTTTGGTGGAGCAAACAACATGGGCAGCTCCAGTGGGCTGACGTACTCCTGGTATGAAAAAGCTCCTGACCCCCTGCAAAGCTTGTCGAGAGCAGACTGCGCTGTCAGCAAGGAAGCCATTGCCTGTCGCTGGAAATGTAAACCAGGGGCACTCGACTCGTGCTGACAGAGAGGGTCGGGCTGTGGGCACTGGCTCAGCAGAGGCGGTGTGGTAAGCGCTAGAGCCCAACGTCTTGCCGCCGTGGCAAATAATAATTTACAGTAAAGGATCACTGCAAATTCAAATTAAAAAAAAAAAATTCAAGTAGGTGGTACTTCTACAGGAGGCATGATCTCAGGAGAGCTGGGCACCTTTAGCCATCAGTTCTGACAACACTGTTGTACAGCTTCCCATAAATATTGTTGCATAAATACCTATTTTGGACTGTAATTTCAGCCCCCTCCCCAAGCCCAGCACCCAGAAGATGAAGGCCAGCAATTTGCCACGAGCTATCAAAGTCCGCTGTCCGCTGACCAGAAGCGATCACTTCTGAACTGTCCCTTCTGATGTCTGGCCGAGGGCGCGTGCCGGTGGCGGCGTGCGTGCTCTCGCGGCGTGCCCGGAGGCCAGCCCCTGCCGCCGTGCTGAACCGGTTACACTCGGCGCTTCAGCCTCGCTCAGACAACTCCAAAAGCAGCGGTGTAGTCTGTCAGGCAATGATAACCGCTCATGTGGCTTGTAAACAAGTTTGTTAAATAGGTCGTTGGCTTCTTCTGGTGGCCGCTTGGTCACACCGAGGGAGCGCTCCCGGCAGCTGCAGGACCTAGTGCTTGACCGGCCGGAGCCCGCCCTGGGGCGGAGGTGACCCGGTGGGTGCTGGGGGCTGTGCGCCTGGAAGGGAAGCCGGGACAGGTCAGTCCTCGCTGCGTGCGCCATGTGGGCTGTGGACAGCCTGCGGCTCAGGAGGGGAAATGCTACAGGGCTGACCCACCCGCACAGCTGCTCTGCCCGGGGGCAGCAGCCTCCGCCCCGCTCCCCGCTGGGGAAGGCATGAGCTGGGAGCGCTGGTACCCCCGTTCTGCGCCCGCAGCCGGGCTCTGTTGCTTCACGTTGGAGCAGCATTTTTAGGTTGCTGCCTGCAGCTGTGGTGTGCAATAGGCCACTTGTCGGGGTCTGTTACTGACCTGGGACCAAGGAGGGGTGCTCAGCCAACGGCAGACGAGGCGTACCACCTGCAAGGCAAGTCAGATCGTCCTGCCACCCATCCCTGCAGCATCGCTGCGCAGCACCCACGGGGGAGTCGCTCTGAGCCAACAGGTTCAATCATAGTTTGGGCAGAAATAAGGTGTGTGGTTTTTCCACCGCGGTTGGTGCACGGGATCATTTTGTTCCAGTGTGCCCAGAAAAGAGTGGGCTTTGTGTCCTGGCTTTACTAGGGGCACATTTGGGGTTAGACTGCTGAACAGCTTTATTTTCACAGCACTGTCAGCAGCATGCAGCCTGCGTTTTCATAAAACCTCCCTCATGGCTGGGGTGACAGTGGAGGCCCTTGGGAAGAGGCAGTGCTGCACTATGTTACTGGTTTTAGTTGACAGTACCGCTTACCAAAACCAACCCACCAGGGCATGAGCCACGACCCGAGCACGGGTACCACAGCATTCCCCGCCGCAGTTGCTTCTGCATTAGGCTTCCCCCACCGTGTGCATCCAACGGTACTCACTGTGGCACTGCGCCTATACGTTACCTTCCCGACACGTGGGTCCCATGTACCCGTTCAGACAGAGGCACTGCCCGTTCTGAGCATTACAGTAGGAGTTGCTGGGGGCACACTGGCAGGCCAGGCTGCAGTCCGGGCCGTACTTGGTCGGCCGGCAGTCTGGTGAGGGGGCAGAGAGGCACTTTGCTGCAGGTCAGCCTGCTTCTGCGGCTGAGCAGAAATGCTCAGACATTTCCCGCTGTGCAAGGCAGAGCTTGCAGTGGAGGCTGAGTGCAAGATAAGGCAGAGAGCTTTTTGCCTTCCCCCCTACCCCCAGCCTGCTCTTGAGCTCTGGTGGTACAGGACATCAGAGCATCCCAAGGCCAACAAGGTGTTCCTTCTGCATTTGATCCTCAGACCTTTGACTCTGGTGATCTAAATACAAGGGCACAGGAGGCTGGGGGAGCATTTGCATTCAGATCTGACTACAAATAGAGGCTGGAGAGGTGACTACCACTGCTCAGATGCCCTCTTACCTTTGAGGGGACACACACAAAAAAGAAAGCCCCCTTGCATGAGAATTCAGCTCCAGCAAGAGGGGTTTTACATCCATTTTAGGACTGGGCTTCTAGCCTACTGTCAATGCCCCTCTTCCACGGTCCCCTTTCTCACTTTCCCAAGCTGTGGCTCAACTCACCTGCACCGCACTTGAGGCCGGTTTTCCCCGGGGGACACAGGCAGCGCCCCGTGGCTGGGTCGCAGGGCGCATTGCCGACGCAGTCGCAGAGCTGCTGGCATCCCTCGCCGTACGTTCCTTCCTTGCAGCCTGTTTTGAGAGGTGAAATACAGCATACGCGCTACGAGACCGCGCCTCGAGATCCCTCCTGTTTCTAGGGAAGCAGGAGGAGGATGGGGTACCTGTCTGACAGCGCTCGCCGCGGAGCCCAGCAGGACACTGGCAGCGACCGCTGGCTGGGTCACAGCCTGCTCCGTGCTCACAGTCGCAGCGCTCCCGGCAGCCAGCTCCGTGGAAGCCCGGCGGACAACCTGGGATGGAGCCGGGTGGAGAGCTCATTAAAGCACAGGTGGGTTGAACTCAGGCTCAGCTGTAGACAGCCTCTGCAGCAAAGCCTCCATCAGCCCACCAGAGAGAAGCAGCGAGCCTTTCTCTCTGAGAAGTGCCCAAATGCATGCAGTTGTTACCGGGGCAGGGCTACCAGCTTCCTGCAGCCAGTCTGGGTTGCAGAGCACAGCGTTTCAGCTCCGAAGYGTTTGCTCGGCTACCCAACACTAAGCTGCGCAGCGGTGACGTGCATGCCCAGCTGCCTTGGACCGGCACCTCTRTATCCAGTGGCCTCATGCAGAGAATAGAAATTACCTTCTCTGCAACTACTTCTGCTACCTGGGAAGGGTTTGCTGTGAACACCAGTAAGAAAGGAAGAGCCCATCGGTGCACACAGCCATGCGTGCGACTGCAGTGGGTCACACCTTTGTCCTATGGTCCTGGTCTCTGGATGAGCTTTAGAAAACAACCCTTCCTCGCAAAGCCAAAGGTGTTTCTGCTGCCGCAACTCACTGTGTTCGCACAGGGGCCCGTAGTGGCCCGCGGAGCAGCGGCAGGTTCCCGTCCCCGGGTCGCAGGTGGCATTGTGCAGGCAGGCGCAGTGGAGCTGGCAGTCAGCACCGTACCTTCCCGGAGGGCATTCTGCAGGGAAAATGCAGTGGCAGAGCTGCTCAGTGGCTGGAGAGCCAGCCCCGGCCCCGCTCCTGCACTTCAGAGGGTTGTGACGTGATAGGGCAGAACAGGCAAAGGTGGGGATAACAGAAACTGGACCCAGTATGAAACAAACAGAGAGCTCCACCGTTACTGGGCCAGTGCAGGGCAATGCGTCCAAGTCAGGTTTACCTAATTCGCAGGATTTCCCTGTCCACCCGAGCGCACATGAACAGGAGCCGTTGGCTGCATCACACAGCCCYCCGTTGCGGCAGGAGCAGGTCTGCTGGCAGCCCACCCCGTACCGGTGCTTCTCACAGCCTGCGGGACAAGAGGAGGTGGCAGTGGGCACGTGGACCGCAGCGTGAGTTGGGCAGGAGCGCCCAAGCACAGCCAGAGGTCTCAGGGCAAGGAAATCGGTTCCCGCTCAGGACCTTTTCCAACCCACTGCCTGAAATGCCTGCTTGTCCTGATGCACGACCCTGCAGCTGATATTTACCTTGCTCGCAGGTGGGACCAGCTCTTCCTGGTGGGCAAACGCAGTCTCCGGTGACGGGGTGACAGGTAGCGCCGTCCCCACAGGAGCACACCCGCGCACAGTCTGTGCCGTAGCGACCAGCAGGACATCCTGGCGGGAGGAAGACCTTGAGCTGCCTGGGTCACGCCAAAGCACAGCTGGCTACATTTGTGGGCTAGAAAGGAAGGACTTTGCAATGGCACATGAGCAAAGCAATGGGGCACAAGGCGAGGCAGGAGGAGTTTGCAGCCCTGCTGCTAGTGCACAGCGTGACTGGCAGACCAGGAAAAGAGCTTTTAGGTTTCCTTCTGCTGGAGGAGCGGAGCATTTTTTGCAGATAGAGAGCAATACAGTGATGGCATTCTGCAAAGGCTGATGTGTCAGGCCGTTCCTAGTGGAGAAATCATTTTGCCGCAAAACAAATGGAGCAAGGAAATTTTTCTGTGGTTAAGACAGACAGCAAACGAGATCAGCTGCAACTGCAGTCCCACAGTGAGGCTGGCACTACGCACACTAGCCTCTGTACTGAAGCGGGGAGGGCACTGCTGACAGCCCAGGTTGTAAAGAGAGACAAGGAGCTCTTTTTCAGCTGATGGACCAGTGCAGGAGTCAGTCGCTGTAACTCTTCTTGTCTCTCGCAGGGTCAGCAACCYGGCTGTGTGCAGAATTTGCACCTACACCATTCTCCTCCTGCTGAGGAAACTCCTGCGAGCTCCCATGTCCCCCCCGCCTGACCCGGGCGCTCACCAACACTGCAGTCAGCGCCGATGTAGCCAGCCGGGCAGTGGCACATCCCTGTGGTAATGTCACACAGGCCCCCGTTCTTGCACTTGCATGGCCTCTCGCAGTTATGGCCGTACCACCCAGGGGAGCACTCTGCGGAGAAAAAAAGAAACAATGGCCTCAGTGCCTAAAAAGACGAGAACAAGGTCCAAACACCCAGGAAAAATCCACCACGTGGATTCATACAGCCCTTTCATCAGAGAGCAAGCAGACAGCTCTGCTGGAAGGCGGTTTGTGCCAGGCTGGCACAGTCGATGGGTTTCTGATCCGCTCTGTAGCACAGAGATGTTCCACAGCACTTACAAGTCAACTAGCTACAGCAACACGCCAAGGGCGTGCAAGTCACATAGCACATCCCTTGGCATGAGCTGATTGTGTCAGATGTGACCCATACATCACAGACAACACAAGGTCCTGCACGCCATGCTCAGGTGCCTCTGCCCTCCCGGCGGCACACGCTAAAGTGCAGGAACACGACAGCTGCTCCGAGGTGCCGGCTGTTCAGCCCGAGCCAAAAAACCCCAGAAAACACTTTTAAGTAATCTCATGGCAAACAAGCAACACTGCCAAGGAGCTTCAGACTGTTCATAACCTCTCTGCTGAAGATATAGCTGGTAAATATCCCACAATTCAAAAGAAAAATGGCAAAAAAAATGGCCCGAGCGCAGATGAGAATGATGTTTTGTTTACATGAACTCCTACTTGCAAATTAGTCATTAAGAGACACCGCAGAGGTCAGAGCCTCTCTGTGTACAGGGTCAGGCTTGGACAAGGGAGCAAGAAAACACTTGCCTGGAGAGACTCAGCTCCTGAGCTATAAGAGCTGGGCAACGGTTAAGAACAGAATGAAAAAAGACCTTGGCCAAGCCAATGAGCACGAAGACGACCACGGCAAGAAACCAGGAAAGACAACCCATCAGAACCTGTGCTTTGAAGCCACTCCAGCAAGCTGGCTGCTCCCCAAGCTGAGGCTTCTCCAGTGGTCAGCCCAGTGCCACGCCCTGCGCCGGGGGCAATGGCTCTGAACCGGCACGGCCGGCGCTCCCCGCGCCGGCACTGTGTGCTCAGGATGAAGCGCAGCCTTGGGCAGCAACCTGCAAAGGTCCGTGAAGCAGAAGAGGAACGGAGCGTGGACTCACCCAGCTGGCAGGTGGGACCGCGGAAGCCGGGGGCGCAGACGCACGCCCCGGTGACCGGGTGGCACTCCTGGGTGGCTCCAGCACACTGGCAGATCTGACCACAGCCCTCCCCGAAGGTCCCTGGCAGGCAGGCTGTCAGGAGAGAGGGCACCAAGACGACTCAGATTGGCTTAGCGAGAGCTATCCCACCCTTCCATGCAAGATTTTTTTTTCCCTTTTTATTTTAAGCCAGGATTTAGGAAGCCTTTTATGACAGTGAAAGTTCTCTGCCACCCAAAAAGCAAAGGCAGCCACACGCAAATGGTTCCTTGACTCCAGGGAAGACTTGGATTGAAAAGAAAACTGGCATTAGATGCCTTTTGCAATGCTAGCCCTACCTACCCTCATATTCCTGCAAGCTTCCATCCCCACACACACAAACATTGCAAATACACCCCTGTCCCCTGGGTAAGGAATGTGCTCACATGCCTCTGTCTCTTCCAGACTTGCTCATACCCACAGGAGCTCATTTTAATACTGATTTATTGCTAATCCTCTGGATAAATACATAGCTCTGATTTCCAACTTGGCTCCCCGTGCTTTGCTAACATTCTGCGGGCATGCACCCAGCTGCCAAAATGTGAGTTGCTCCTTGGCACAGCTCGCTGCTGGGTTTTTTTTTTTCTTGTTTTTCTTTTTTCCCCCCTCTATTTTCTGTAGCAATTGCTTGACCCGTCATGTTCCCAGAGCCTGTCAGCAGAACTGTAAGAGGATCACTCCCTTCTTYGTACATTTTTCACATCCAGAGCCTGTAAAGCCCGGCGGGCAGCCGCACCGGCCGGTGATGTGATCGCAAGGCACTCCCAGGGGACAGGCGCAGCGGCTGGCACAGTTCTTCCCGAAYGAACCTGGCAGGCAGGCTGTGGGAAAACAAGCAAGGAGATGTAAGTCTCCTGGCTGGACTTCAAGTTATTGTTAATGCCTGAAAGGCATTAGAGACCAAGGGCCAGCTCCTGCTCTCAGCRCCCGGCTGCCGTGTGCGGTGCGGAGCTGCCATGGCAGCCAGCTAGACAGCGTTTTTTGCAGCAGCCCAACTGCCTCTTTCAGGGCAGGCTGTCAGCTCCTCAAAACGTTTTGCCACAATTTRTAACTCTTATTAAAAACCAAGTTTCTCTCCTTCCCAGACTTTGGAAGGAGCCTCGGTTTCCCCTGAGCCAGGGATGTACCCAGCGGCGTCTGGTTGCCGTGCCGCCGAAGGGATGCCGTCTCACCTTTCTCACAGCGCCGGCCCCTCCAGCCMTGGGGGCAATCGCAAGTGCCAGTAACGTGATGGCACGACACGTTGTCCCCACAGTCGCAGTGCTCTTCACAGCGTGCCCCAAACAGCCCCTCTGGACAAGCTTCAGAGATGCAAGCACGGGAGAGASAAGACGACAAGTTACACACACAAGTGACATGGGTCTTTTTTCACTGCAGTTTCTGGCGGCACACACTTCACTTTACTTATGTCCCTTTCCTTCCTGCCAAGCCAGAGCGGTGCTGTGACAAGACCAGTGACATCTGCCAGCCTGCAAAGGTATTAGCACTCTGGCAAGCGGTGAGGCTGGAGCTAACGGCCCCTCTTGCCTTTGGTTCGGTGGTGATGGGCAGCACCAGCCTGCCAGCACGGGGACTGCAGCCCCTCTCTTGCCCCACGGCACGTATGGCGTGGGAAATCGCTGCATGGCCCAGACCTGAACGTATGCCCACTGCCCCTGCGCAGGAGCACGAGTGTCCCAGCAGCATCACCGGTCAAATCTGCTCAGGGTACACGAGCATGAAGTGTACCGCTGGCTGTCACCCAATTCAGTGTGAAAGTCTCTCTTTAACTGTGCCACATGTTTTTGGAAGTGTTATTCCTGGCRCTGTTTAATGAGAGTTGGGTGCCAGCACAGTATATTTTAATCATGGCAGCAATCGTTTCGTTTTGCTACTTCTTCTGTTGTAATAGGAGCACCTGGTTTCTAAAGCAGCTGCAAAACAAAATGTGTGCAGTACCAGAATTATGCAGAAGTTAGCACTGCAGGCGCAAAATCTATGAACCTAATTTTCACTTCTGCCTCATGAATGAATGCAAAAAAATCAGTAAGTCCCTGTACAACTGTCCAGGTTGCTTGTCCGCGCAAGGGCCAAGTTTGTACACGCAGCTGTGGTGAGAGCGTGGCTGCACTGTGCACAGCTGGGCAGATATTTGCACATACACGCAGTTTGAAATAGAGCTCTGTGKGAAGCCAAGAAGAAGATTCTAGCTTTTTTTTTTCAAAAAATCATGTAATTTCTGCATTTGCGGGTGGGTTTTTTAATTAATATATATTGAAAGAAATTATAAAAGTGAACCTGTGGGTAAGCTCAGTGCAAGCAACTGCGGGCAGGGTGAGGCAGGAAAAGTCCCCGGGGTAAGATGGCCAGAACCACAGGGGCACCTGGAAGCCAAAACCTCTGAACGCCCGTCCTTTGTAATCTCCACCCCGGCAGCTTAACGCTGCCTCGTGACGGGGGACCTTGCTGCTGGGGGTTCTAGGTGTAGGGTTTTGGAAGCATGTGACATGACGCTGGGAGGGGACGACGTGCCTGAGGATGCGGCAGAATCCCGCTGCTCGCCCTGGGCCGGCAAGGTGAGCTGTAGGTTTGACTCTGTGGCCAAGTCTCAGCTGCCAGCGGAACTGTTTACAGCCTCTGTAAACTGAGCCCTTCCCGGGCAGGAAACCTGCGAGCACTTTGCTGTGGCTGATGGCAGACACAGCTGCAGCAGGCAGCTCCCTTATGCCAGACTTCAGCTGACAAGTAATGGCATTGGACTAAGACCTGCCTTTCACACCGTAATATAAGGAATATGCCAGGCTGAGGTGTCATGACCCCTGAAAGGGAAGAAGCTTGTGGGTATCTTCTTGGTGTGCTGATACTCGATGAAGTCCCTGTTGCTGCTCTTAGTAGGGCCAATAGCCTTTTCAACACTTCCTCATAGTAAAGGGATTGCCAGGGTATGTGTTACATTTAAAGATAAGGTGAACACAGGAGCCTGCCGAATGACACATGGAATTATTTGCTGGGGCTTACGACTGAAGCCAGGCATTTAGGGTCAGTATAATACAGGGAAGTGTAGAAGAAAGAATGGAAAGGACATGATCTTTTGTTACTCTTCAAATAAACGGGACAGAGGAAGATCTTCACTTGACATTTTGGTTTCACCGTGCAGGTGGTGGTGGTGGGGATTGCTGCCCTGCCTTGCATCCCTGCTTGGAGCCTGTGGCTTTGCACCGATGCCTGCGGGCCTGTGCCTTCGGGGACCCCATCCCTCTCCCACTGGCACCRTCGCAGGCTGCTGTGTGGCCTCTGTGTGCACCATCGCTTTTAGGACAGCCCTCAAAGGAAAGCAGAAAGCACAGCAGTGGGCAAAAGCAGGGCACACAGCCAGAATCACGGCACCCGCGAGCTCTCTCTGCAGTGCTGAAATCCAAATTTCATGTCTTTGCTTAAAAATCCCCTGGCCCCCAGAACCCTCTTGTGCAGCACCAGGGCACTGATGCAGCGCGCGGTACCCACGGTTAGGACCCCCGTGCCCCACTTACGGCTCTCGCACTTCTCGCCCGTCCACCCAGGCTGGCAGACGCAGTGGCCCTTCTGGCGGTCGCAGAGCCCCCCGTGACGGCACTCGCAGCGCTGCCGGCAGTCTGCCCCGTGCTGTCCCTGCGCGCACTCTGGGAGGAGGCACACGGTGAAATGCCACCCTGACACCCACCTCCCCGAACGCGTGCAGGGAAATCACCGCGAGCCCTTGCTCATGGGCACGCACCACCAGCGCCGTGCACATCACCCCAGCCTTCGGAGGAAAATGAGTCCAAAAGGGGACAAGTTTGTGCCACAGCCCGATTCCCAGCGCTGYCGACGCACCGTTACTCACCCAGCTCGCAGGCCAGCCCCATCCAGCCCTCGGGGCAAGCGCAGAGCCCTGTGGTGGGGTCACACGTGCCACCATTTTGGCAGAGGCAGCGCTGGCGGCAGCTCCTCCCATAGAAACCCACCGGGCACACTGCGGGAAAACCAGGCCAAACATCCCAGTCAGAAAACAGCTCCGAAGGCAAACACCATGCCTCTGGTAGTCTGCCAGAGCGATAGGTGGATGGCCTGATATAAAATGAAGCCATTATCGCTTGCAATGAGAGGCAGGGAGCGGAGCTAATGACACCCTGAGGCTGCTTAGCTCACATAAAGACATCTGGTATTTTAACCTGCTCAGGTAACAGGCAGTGATGAYACAGGGCAGTGGGTGCCTGATCTCTTTAGAGCCTTCTTAGCTCCCGTGGTGGCAAATACACAAAAGAAAAAAGGTTGGGTGAGTTCAGCAGCCAGGAGAGATGCTCAGCTGGTAACCTACGCCTTCGGTCCTGAGCTGCAGAACACCATCCTTTCCTAGACCCAGATAGTGCCAGTGCTTGGCAGAGAGAAAAATCCATTTAAGCACATGAATAATTGTTCTCATGTGCACAGTTTCACTGAGCTGTGCCTAGAGGCATCGCTGACTTGATGTCTGAATGCTCAGCGCAGTGGACGATCGAGCTGTTATTCTGTGTGCTGCTACAAAACTGCCAGTCAGTGCAATTTCTGGTGCTCTTGGAGAAGGCAAATTCTTGGCTTCTCTCTTTGTGAATGAATCAGGAAGYGCAGCACAGCTAGTTACGATCTTAGTTGCAATCTGGCCTTGCTATCATACTGTCTCAGCTTTTTGTAGTTGCTACTCCATTGAAAACTCTGACCTACCCTGAGAAATGGTATTTTTAACACACGCTGGCAGAGGAAGCAGACAGTCTGGGTTAGGAAGCGACCATAAAGTGTGTTACCTTGCTGGCACGTGGGTCCTGTCCACCCGGCTGCACAGAGACATCGGCCACTGATGTGGTTGCAGGTAGCGTTATTGAAACAGTTGCATGTCTGGCTGCAGTTCTCGCCGTACCTGTTCTCCTGGCATGCTTCGTGGGAGCAGAAGCAGGCATAACTGTTAGGTAGCAGGTATGAATTACATCAGCCAGACTCCTACTAGCCATCCCAAATGCACTCGTCTGGGAGAGGAACCAACACTGGTGCATCGCTGCTTTGGACGGCTGTGTAAGTTGGTTTTTATGGTGCTATGGGGAAATAACAGCTGTATTCTACAGGTGGCTGACATCCGACAGGAACACTGTTGTTACCGTCGATGTTACATCGTTTTATCTATTTGGAAACTGTTTTGCTGGATGCCCAAGCCCCCATTACATTCAACAACAATGTGCTCAGCCAAAGCCCCCCCAGTCCCCCTCCGAAACCAAATACTTCTCTGCCGCACACAATTAACTGCCACGCAGAGAAAATCACACGTGGGGAACAGACACCTAAGCCTCCGGGCTCTACGACCTAGCAGCGCCAGAGACGGCGAGGGCTCCGCAGTGCCTCRCGGAGGGCTGCTCCTGCCTCGCTCCATCCCACCCCCAGCCGCAGGGGGTGGGTGCCAGGCTGCAGCGACACCTACCCCGGCCGCAGCGGGGGCCGTCCCAGCCGGGGGGGCAGTGGCACTGGCCCGTTGCATGGTCACAGCGGGCGCCGTTCAGGCAGTCGCAGGCTTCCCGGCACTCCAGTCCATAAAATCCATCAGGACAGGCTGCGGAAAACAAAAGATAAATCCCCACAAAATGCCTGTACAGCGAGCTGGAAATCTCCCAGCAGAGAAGAGATGCCTCTTGGTGGCCTTTTTTGCCAATATAATGCTGCACCAGTGTGACAGCCACCCATTAATGGCTCTCCCCCTGGCAGGGCAGCAGAATATTGGATGCCTGTCCATTATGGACGCTCAAGGTACAGGACAAAGCTGTGGTGCACCAGAAGAGCAATGGCACTAGGTTTCTGTCCACCAAGCAACCGAGCAGGCTGGTGCAGGAGCCAGAACCCTGCACCCAGGGACCCCTTGGAGAGGCCGCTCCAAGACCCTGTGTGCAATGTGTGTGCACCCATGGGCGACCAAGACAGCTGTGCATTTACTCCTTTTTTACATTTTGTTAGTCTTTTTTTTTTTTCCCTAGACTTTTTCCTTTCAGAATTAAAACCAGAGGCTTAGCAGCTTGTGGACATGCAGTTTTCCTCATCACCATCCCGAGGGATTCTCTTTGCTGTAACGGGATAGCAAAGTCAGACAAGGAGTGCAGACCCTGCTGGCAAGGAGAGCATGGTCCATGGGAGCTGCTGACAGCCCTGGGTCCCGGGGCGAAGGTACTTACCGTGCTCACAGAAGGTTCCTCGCCAGCCTGGGCTGCAAGTACAGGCCCCGCTGACGTGGTCACAGGCAGCCCCGTTGTCACACTGACACCGGTGCCGACAGCTCAGCCCAAACCATCCTTCCGGGCACTCTAGCAAGCAGAAGGAAATGAGACTGAGGGGTCTGTCCTTTCCTGGCGTCCCCAGGAAGCTACGCTAAGGCAGGAGCTCAGCCTCTGAATGCAAATAACAGTATCTGGCAGCTGCTTTTTTATAATGACTAGTGGGCTCTACTCTCCCCCTTACAGACGCGTACCCAGGTCACCCAACCACCCTCAGGACAGGACTGGGCTGGCAACATCACAGGCAGGGCATGGGGATTGAACTTCTGTGATTGAACCAAGAAGCACTGATGAAGAAATCCGCACTTCCTCCACTACGATTACGGGGAGAAGGCAGAAGCCTCCTGGACTGCCTGTCCGATGCCTTTCCCCTGGAAAACAAATCTATAGCATTTGGCTCGGCTTAAAGGCGAGCAGGGCAGCCCGCTGGCAGCACTCACTTTTTTCGCAGCGGCCACCCGTGTAGCCAGCTTCACAGACGCACTGCCCTGTCTCCGCGCTGCAGCTCCCATCGCTGTTGCTGCAGTTGCAGGTGTGAGCACAGTCGGGGCCCCAGCGACCTGCATCGCAGGCTGAAACACAGGAGGGAACGGACCCTTAATGCCCTGGGCTCCACTTGCTCAGCGTCTCCAGTGAGCAAAGGTGTGGGCACAGCACTGCCTCTCCTCGGGGTGTTATTTCCATTGATTACAACTGCTCACTTGGGCAGAGGGACAAACGCGGCTGTAGGTCCTCAGAAAACCCAGAGGACAGTGAGAGCGGGTGCTACGTTAGCACACATTTGATGTGAATTCATTCTGCAAGCAAGCCCACTACAAAAAGGCAAGCGGCACCCGGCAGCACTGGCAGGACAGAGCAGAGAAACCTAAAGGATTTCAGAGAGATATTTTTTTCTGGCAGAGGCACAGCACGAAGATGACAATGAAGCAAATGACAGCGTAGCTTTGCACAGGTCAGTGTCTTCTAGGAGCAATGGATAATAAACAGTGGGTACAATACCTCTCTGACAGTTATATCCCGTCCAGCCAGGTGCGCAGCTGCACGTCCCCGTCACAGGATGGCAATGTCCATCGTTCCCACAGCTGCAGCTCAGCTGGCAGTCTGGGCCAAACCAGCCAGGCGGACACACTGCCAATGCAGACGGGTGCTAACTGCAAACGGCTGCTGTAACACTGCAGCAAGGGCTTCCCTCCTGACAGGCCTGATGGGTACCACAGTGTGCTTCTGCAGAGCTGCCACGAGCACTGATGCTCCTTGTCCGAGCGTGGGTGCTCAGCTCTGGGCCAAACAAGCCGAGGGACTTAAGGTTTTACATCCCTTTCCGCTGATGCAAAAGTTACCACTGTGAAGCCAGGACTAGAGGGACTTCAAGGGAAGAACCCAGCCTGTGCCCCAAAGTGTGAGGCATCGGAGGCGTGCGTGGTGCTAAGCCCTGCTCTGCTGAGTGCGGTGGTGCCTGGTCGATAGCTGGATGCTCTGCTCACTAGAGCAGGTACTCCAGGTCAACCTAAACAACCCTCATTCCAGCTGGAGACAGCCATTGAGGCACGAGGGACCCGACGGCGGACAGCACTCACCGTCCTGGCAGCGACGGCCAGCATAGCCGGGTGGACACAGGCAGGCTCCCGTGGCAGGATCGCAGCTGGCGTTGTTCGCACACTCAGGACATATCTCCTGGCAGCCCAGTCCCCAGCGACCGTCAGGGCAAGCTGGAGCGTGGGCAGAGAGGACACACAAGCATCAGGATCACAGCCGAGGCGTAAGAGGGAAAGGTCTACTTTCTGGTGCATGGCAATGGGTCCCCTTCCTCGTTCATGTCCGTGCTTCATGCAAAACATGGGCTTTTGTTTGGCAATACATGGCTACTAGCAAGGACAACATTGCTTTGTTTGTTTTATAAACAGCGTGTGAGCCCTCGGTAAGTGCTATTCTGATCTCCAGTACTTCCACGTCAATTTTGGATTCGCATCTACTTGTGGGGAGCTACAAGGGCTCCCTGCTAGGAAATGGTGTTGCTGGCAAAGGGTCTTCGCAGCTGCTGTCACACTACTGGACAGCACGTTAGTCAGCATTCCCAGATCTGCTTTTAGTTGC
This sequence comes from Phoebastria nigripes, assembly GCA_035582835.1. Lineage (NCBI taxonomy): Eukaryota > Metazoa > Chordata > Aves > Procellariiformes > Diomedeidae > Phoebastria > Phoebastria nigripes. The sequence goes on along the minus strand of JAYKAV010003044.1, from coordinate 1,066,871 downwards.
GAAGGAGAAGCAAAAGGCTAAGAACTGATAAAACTTGGGCAAGAATCCTTGTTTAACTGCTCCTAAGCTGCTCCAGGGCCTGGAAAAAAGTCAGTTCAAAATGTATGGTAAGCACTGTGCACGTGTGGTTTTATTGCTCAGTCAAACTATTAGGAGCAGGACATCTATATATGACTAATATCTTCCAGCTGCTGTAATACTATATAATCATGTAAAAGTTTTTAATTTAGGATTCTCTAGTTTTCCAGCAGTTAAAGAGTAATATGGCGAAGGCAATTAAAAATACACATCAGTAAAGAAAGACTTCTGTCCTATGTTAAGGACTGCAACAACCAAAAATATCTTCATCTTTCTTACTGTTTATGTTGTTTACTTCCCTGCACTTCACTCAGCTTCAACAACAGAGCTAAGCTAGGTGAGGCTCTTGTTTAAGACTTACCATCGAACGCTGCATTTTTTTAAATTTAATTTTCCATGAAGATGATTCTAATTGCACTAGATGTTTTTAAAACTGATTTTAGCAAAAGAAAAATAACAGCTATACGCCTAAATCCCTACCTCGGCGCATTTGCTCCTGTTGCCTCCTCACCTTGGCCGCAGTCGTGTCCCGTCCAGCCTGGCAGGCAGAGGCACTGCCCCGTGCTCCGGTCGCAGGGCGCTCCCCCGCAGGAGCAGGACCGCCGGCAGCCCGCCCCGAACTTCCCCTCCGGACACTCTGCGTCGAAAACAGCCGTGTGAAAACTGCCCCCTCCTGAGACGCCTTTTCCAAGAGCGTATTACCGATCAGACCCCGCACACCAAAGGAGCCTCCGGCTCTGTGAGGAAAAGCCCATCTGTGAAAGGCTCCCACGCTGCAGAGGAAGACCACGCTCATGGGCCTGGATGTGAGCGCTCTGCTGTCCACACCCGTCTCCTGCAGCGGGGGCCTCTACCTTTCACACCACTACCTTGATTTGTCTGCTTGAGCATCGCTTTTCTGCTGTTGCTTGTACTTTCAACAAGTATTTCTTCACAGAGGAGCGACCGATCACAAGCCCCACAGCTGAGGCCAAACCGGTCCCCAAGCTGCGAACACGACTCTGCAAAATAACCCCTTCCCCCGCCGCTGCAGCCCTGCAGGGCTGTGCCCCGGGCAGCAGCCGCAGCCGGCTGTACTGCAGCACCGCTGCAGGYGCCGACAGCGTGGCAAACGGGTCAGGAAAGATGCGCTTTTGCTCTGCCTCCGAGACACACGTGCTCATCCCACGGGCAGTGACCCCAGCCACCCTGCTCTCTCTGTGCTGGGGTGCAGAACACCGGGTTCACAGCCCCCATTCCTTGGCTTTTATAAGGTGCTGTGAGGGCTTTTTACTGCTCTGGCCGAACGCCTCCGGAACCTGGAAGCCAGGCTTTTAAGAAGCAGCAAGGTTTGCAGCAGGTACATTGATGTAAAGCAATAAAGAAGGAGCAGCCCCATCCACAGGAGGAGTAAGCGCTTTTCCTTCCCTCTGCTCTGAATGCCAGAGTGGTACTGCTGACACTAAAAAGCTCGGTTTGCTCTTTGTACCCCATGACACAATTTAGCAGCCAGCTAATTATGTGCAGACTGAGGGCCTCAGACCCAAAGATCCTTAAATCCTATTTGAGTCTCCCAAAAAAGCTCCATGCTCGCAGTCCCTTTTGTTCACCGAAGCCAATGTTTCGTAAGGCTTCGGCAGATGCAAACACACCAGCATTCACAAATCACGGAGGAAAAGCACACCAGTGCGTAGATTTSAAGTGACACAGTGGAGTTTTTGTTATTCCTCCTCTTTGCTAATTGATGGCAGATGTTTGTCTTCACCCTTTAATAATTTCCAGATCCGAACAACAGCCAAGAGCCTACTATTTCTATACAAATATTTGTGTTATTTCCTGTGACTCCCCCCTACAGGCTTGAGCTCCTTTCTTATTCTTTTTAAAAATATCCCGACCGAAAGCGCCCAGCCTGCCGAGGCGCCGCGTGGCTCTGGAGGCAGCAGCGTCCCGCCGCGTGCGGGGGCTCCGGGGCTGCCGGGACCCCTGCGAGGGGGCACGAGCCCTGCAAAAGCTGCTCGCATCTCTCCTCCTAACACTATTTAGCTCTGTTAGCACTTGCTTGCATTGGAACTTTTTGTGACCATCTGCAGCTTTGGTTCTGACCAACAGACCAGCTATGTTCTATCAGTTGTGGTGTTATGCAAGWTAATCATGTGCTAGCAGCTTAATTAGGTTAATAGTTATAACTTCTGGGTTGGGTGCGGATGGAGCGCTTGGTTAAACATAAGTTAGTGCAGAAATTCCCGGGATGCTTAAATCAAAATTCAGATGCTGACCACCGCAAGCCTCTTAATGCAGGGTGTCTTCTCTTAATCTCCAAGTGTGGACCTCAAGAGTCCACCTTTTTGCATTTCCTGTTGGATCCGACCAGTTGAAGTGTGATTCAGAAGGAGACAACCTCACAAGAGGTGGAGGTTAGCTTTTCAATCGTTGATCAGCTCTGAGGCTGGCAGAAGCTATTATTTTCCAAGAAACGTGTTTGTGTTTTGTAATCATCACCTTGCACCAATGACTCACTGCCTTTAGGTTCACTCAAAACACCTTTGTTTGAAGAAAGTCAAGCTCTCTGACACCCCAACTATCTCCCAGGATCTTGAAAAGCTGCGCCCTCAGAGCTTGAGCGTTACATTGCATACACAGAGCCGTGCAGTTTAGTTACCATACTGTCAACTGGCCCTTTATATGAAGAGCAGAAAACTGCTCTAGCAGGTTCATACAGAGGCAGAAGTTTCAATCCTAATGTAAATGAATTATAAAGTTTTGACTTACAGATCAAATAGAGTTTCAATATGGAATAGAGAATGGAGCGGAAAATATGATACTGTTCTGCTGGGCACTGATTGCCTGGAAGTAAAAAGACATCAAAGAGGCGGGGGAAGATAACTAGATATCTATCACCTTCATCTACAAAAGCAGAGATGCCCAAGTGGCAGGATAAAGTGAGACCTTGTTCTCCTTTTCTGAATAAGACTCACTATGCATGAGAACTCCTTCTTCCCCGCTTTAAAGGGATTGCAGTGTTTTACCAAGACCTGCAAATGGCAGCTCTTGTGTCCTCTAAAGCCATTTCAACTTTTCACTCATTAGATCAACTGCAGTGGGCTGGGGGGTCTGAGAGAGCACAGGAGGAATTCTGGAAGTCCTTTCTTGTTGTTTTGTGAAGAAAAAGTTTGTATGCGTGAGGAATCATGAGTTTACTGCGCACAGCGTTGCCTTGCAGGGCCCCTGCCTTACCTTGATCGCAGTTCTCCCCATGGTAGCCTTGGGGACACTCTCTCCAGCACTCTCCGGTGACATGGTCACAAGACACTTCTGGAGAGCAGCTACATTTCTTCTTGCAGCCATCCCCGTAATAGCCAGGGTCACAGTCTGTTAACAATCATAATTAAAAAGAAAGAACGTCTGGCATTACTTGACTGACCCTGAAAGAGCAGGCAGCCCCAGCTCGCAGYGACGGGCACTGACCAGCACCCTCCCGAGCCGACGGCTAGGCACAGGAGGCTGGATGAGGTCCACCGTCCACGTTACGGGCACTCCCACCCTGCTGTGCAGGTTCTGTGTGCTAACTTAATGTGACTGAGTCTCACAGCAAGTTTTGTTCCTAATCTAAATAACACAGGCTGAGACAGTCTTAGGAGGGTGGAAAGTGAGCTGAGCTTTTCTCCAAGAAAATGAGTTAGGGGGAAAGAGGCTGCGGGAGGAGAAAGAGGGATGCTCCTGTGAATACTTCTTGGCAACTCACTCGTCTCGCAGCGCTTGCCACGGTAGCCAGGTTTGCATCTGCAGGAGCCATCCCTCTTGTCGCAGTCCTGCGTGTTCTGCTGCACACAGCGGCACTCTTCGGAGCACCCGGGGCCAAATGCCCACTTTGGGCAAACTGGATGCAGAGGGAAAGAGCTGGTCAGTGACCCATGAGGCAAGGGACAGAAACTTTACCACCCAGTGCTGGCCCTTCCCAGGGATGGTACCCAGAAAGGCTGTAATCTAAGAATAGTCTATATCTCATACGATGAGGACAAGCATACCTAAATGGCAGTACCGTCCGTATAAGCCAGGATCACACAGACAGGCTCCGTAAATCCGATGGCAACGACCCCGGTTGGCACAGTTGCACTTCTTCCTGCATTGTTTCCCAAAAAATCCTTTAGGGCACCCTAGTAATAGAGAGAGATTTTCTGGGAAGATGAGCCAATTTCGGCCTGTCATTTTATTTCCAGCAGACCACAGGAAAAACATACCAAAATCAAAGCTGTTCTGTAAGATCAGAAATGAACCTAGGCAAAGGATGCAGCGAGTGTTGAAAAGAAGGCTGGCTTGTTTTCTGACCAGGAGTGTGCTTGTGTCTCTATGCAACAAGGTAATGGTAAGAGTGATCAGATTCCTTCAGCAGTTGGCACTCCTGTCCATGCACAGTGCATTTCACTTGCTGCCACTCTCCAGCCATACGAGGTGCCTCGAGGGCACCCATCAGCTCTGTACCCCGCCTGAAATGGTACCGCTGGTTGTGCTAGAAATCTGCCCTGCAGGGCTCTGAGAAGTCAAGTTTTTCATACGTGAGAAAGTAATCCATGAGGCTGTTCCTATTGATAAATAACAGTGATATTTGCACTATTAAGGGAATAAAATTATTGTTCTTTCTCTGTTATGCTAAAGATCTCAATATTAGAAGCACATGGCAGACAGACTATGTCAGCAGAAAGCTCCGGCCAGCATCTGTCCAGGCAGCACATGCCTTCTCCTGTATGATAAGAATAGCAGACAATTTAAGCAAAGGAAATGCCACCCTGGGACAACAGATCAGTTCTTCATTGTTTATTTTAATCTTACCTTCCTGTTTTTTCTCTGTACCCCTCAATCACCTCCTTCCTACAGAAAGAAAAGGTCGGGGTATCTCTTGCATTCATTTACATTCTGCTTCGGTCTCCTCCTTCAGTAATAGTTCCCAGATGCTCCTAACCATTTGTCTGAAGTCATTTTGTCTGAATCTCTTATTGTCTCACTCCTGCGGTGTTTTTAGATCATGTCCCCCAGATTTTAACTCTTTGGGAGAACAAATACCTACCAACAGCAAGTGACACCTCCTTTTGCAGTACTTTGGKTAACTACTGTTGTCACAACTTCTCAATGCTTTGTTTTTTCTTCAGCAGTAAATACCTCCACGGTTCTATAAATTTACCATTGAAGCTCTGTTTTTGACATTCTTTTCTGTGTCTGCCACTGAATGTCCAGTGAAATACAGATGGCTGCCCATGGTCATTGCTGAGCAGCAAACAGGGACTGCAAAGGTCTTCCAGTGCAAAGACAAGGCATACTACCTGGAGCACTGTTTTGTGGGTGAAGAATCCCCTTTACTGTCTTTTCCTTATTAAAAAGACTTTCTTCCATGCAACACTAGGTGACCCACCAAGTCAGATGGAGCAGGGATGGGTTAGAGCCACTCACGCTGGGATGGTTCAACAAAGAGTTGAAAGATGCTTTCAGTGAACAGCTACAAAGGGAGCAGTGCAAGGCAGCCTGTGGAAAACATTTTAAGGCTTCAGAGAAGCACAAGTGGAACATCAGAGAGTGGCATCAGAGATGATGGCTGTAACAGCCATTTATCAAATTACGGCAAATGCTCTGCTAATGCATTAAGAGAAACAGAAAGGAGCTACCTCCACAGGCTGGGGAACATCACTCGCAACTCGCTATCGCTATTCCCTTACAGGAAAACATTTCAGGGAGAAAAGCAAGCTGCAAGGGAGGCCTCGGTGTTCTGTGCTTGATTTCAGGGCCGTGCAGAGCTGCCGTCCTGCCTTTTCGCAGTGAGGCGAGACATCCCACACCCCGCCAGGTCCCCGYGCCTTGCTGAGGGCTGCGGCGAGAAGGAAGGGGATCGCCCTCACTGCGGCACGAAGCGGGCAACGGAGAGCCATGGGCTTACCGTCTTGGCAGAGCTCGCCGGCCACCCCGGGCGGGCAGCGGCAGGTGCCCGTGGCGGGGTCGCAGGTGCCGCCGTTCTGGCAGCGGCAGGCCAGGCTGCAGTTCTTCCCGAAGGTGCCGGCTGGGCAGGCTGGGGCGAGAGAGAGAGGCGAGGCTCAGCCGGCTGCCGCAGCCCCGCGCACAGCCGCTGCCCCGTGCATCCCGGAGCAGGGACGAGAAGCGCTTTCTCGCCCGCTGCCCTCCAGCATCACTCACTCTGGTTACAGAGGACGCCGGTCCAGCCTGCCGGACAGTCGCAGCCGGTCTCCTCCGCATTGCACGTGCCTCCGTTTTGGCAGTCCTCACAGGTCAGGCTGCAGTCGGGGCCGAACGTGTGCTCCAGGCAGACTGCAACGAGAGGCGCTGCGGGTGAAAAGCCTTCGCCAAGGCTGCCTCAGCATCTCGGAGAGTTTGGGCAGGGAAACCCACTGTGTGCAGGCTGCGGCAAAGCTAAACGCATCTGTGTTGTAACACAGGTTCTGTGTACATAGAAAAGGTACGCGACAAGTCTTGTGGGTACGCTCACCAAACCCAAATAAACCCAGCACGTGTAATTAATTCTGAAGACTTCCAAGCAAAGTATGCCATTTACCAGTGCTGCTAAATGCCCACCAAATTTCTCTGAAAGTGTGTGCTCTCCTCTTGCTTCCATCTCTTCCTCCTCTTCTTCGTAGTCATCATTAAAGAGCTGGGTAAATTCATCTCGCAGGATTGCAACATGAGGGATTGGGCGGATAACGGGGTGCTGGCCATCCAGAGCTTCCACAGGGTCCTCTATAGCTAGGGAAGCAGTCACGGAGACGACAATGTCAAAGTGGGAAAAGAGACAAGATCTCTAAGAGGTGAACAGTAGGACAGAACCTCTGTAATAAGAAAGGGATACCAGAAATCTCTGTACAGAGGTGGTGCATCTATTTGGCATGGTTTGCACCACTGATCTCTCTCTATATTGACACCTCTAAAATTTTTGCAACTTGTTTGCTTGTTTGTTTTGGCTGGAATGGGCACGGGCCAGCTACATGACTTCAAAATCTACAGGAGAAACTTTGATCTTAACCTTGACACACAGCTCTGGCTTCTCAGGTAACTGAGCTCGCACTCACCCCATCACCTCTGCCCTGCTGTTTTTCTGACCAGAGCCACTCAGCTTCTTTGAGTTTTCAGGTAAGTGAATTATTTTCTGGAAAATTAAACAAGACTGCCCATCTAACAAAATTAAGCAGCGCATTTCAGCTTGGTTCTCCTTTTGGAAGGAGTATCTATCAGGCACAGCTACAGGTTTCCTTCCCTTGCAGGGTAGGCAAGGGTTAAAACCCAGGCAATCAAGCTAAGCAGAGGCACACTTGGGAGCCAGGGCAGGGGCTGGCAGAGCCTATAAAAGCCACCGGCTGGAGGAGGCTCAGACATTTGTCAGAGCGGGGAGGCACCGAGTGCTGCTCTTCTGGGTCCAGACCTCAGAAAGCCCTTCCAGGGACCTGGGCGATGCTGCTGGGGGTTGTTAGATGAAGCGGGTGGGGTGTTGGCTGCCCTACTGAGTGAGTAAGTTGGGTAATAGTGTATTTGGTGGTGGCATAAAGACACTACTGCTTAAACAAAAAAATCTGTTATTTCTTATAAGGAAAAACTGTAGGGGCTGGTGACTGTGGAAAGGGTTCTGGTTCTTTGGTTAATGTGGAGTCATCACTGCAGGCTATTTTAAGTGTAGCTGTGCCAAAATCCCCTACGCTTCTTTGGAAAGTGCTGTGTAACATGGTTGAAATAGGACTGGTCCTGTCAGGGGAAAGCTTTCCACTGGTGGTGTGAGTCATTTCCACTGCTAATAGTAACAAATGCTGTGAAAAAGCTGGAACAGGTCGTGTGCAGGGCTAACGAGCTCCAGGCTGTGCTGGTCCTGGCTCGGCTGGGTTGTGTGCAGGGCAGGCTATGCCGGGGAGAGCAGGGCGAGGGGCGGGCAGCCTGCCGCTCAACCGTGCCGCAGCACAGACGTTGCACTTACAGATGCAGCTCCTTCGGTCTTCATCCAGTTTGTATCCAATCTCACAGCCACACTGGAAAGACCCTAGCTGGTTCTGGCACGTGTGTTCACATCCACCGTTATTTGAGGAGCACTCATCCACATCTGAAAAACACGGGATACTCCAGTGTAATGGGAGCAGGCCCTCTGTACAGGACAGGGGCCCAGATGTATTTCTGTCTGCAGATCAGCAAGTAGGCTGATGGCATCCTCTCTGGTAGTTTTGTGAAGCCATCCGACTCTAAAAATTGAGTGAGACTACCCAAGTGATGCAGGGAGCCCCAGGTTTCAAAATACCATGTGCTAGGTTTCAGCTCGCATCTGTCACTAATTGTGTAGAAATGGGTGGGTAAACTTGGGGTTTCACCTGTGAAATGTTATTGGAGAGCTTTGGTAGTGAGAACAACTCATTAGGAGGAAAAAAGCTGCAAATTCTTTGCCCTAAGAAGGCGACTCACCAGAGAGCTGACAGGAAAACTGCTATGAGCTGGGAGAAACTGGAAGAAATGCCTGGCTGTTCACAACCAGGTAGGACAATTTCTTGTTCTCTTTATGAAAAGCTTTTGTTAGTCGCTGTCTTAGCTGTATTTTATACAGACACTTTTATTTGCCTATATTTCTTGGGTGAAAATGATGAGCAATGTTGGCCTCCGGGTTTGAACATAAAACGATTTCTGTGAATTAATGGAGTCAGACCTGGACCAATTCACTTTGGGAGATCCTGATTTGAATTCAGTGTGTTCAAAAGCCCCGTGGCTACTCTTCAGTTGTGCTGGACTAGTGTATGGGTTAGAATAGCTGAGTTGCCTTAACAGTAAGCAAACTGAGGAGGTTGGCAAAATACAGAAACCCGGAATTAGAGGAACCTGTTCCGTGTGTGTCTCTTGCCATGCTACAAGGCTGAGGACTGCAGCATTGCTGGTTCACTTGTGGGAGTCCAGCTGGATGTTTCTGCTTACCATCACACCCACAGCCATCCGTGCTGAGCCTGTATCCAGCATAGCAGGCACACTCGTAGCCTCCAGGGTAATTGTAACAATCTTGCTGACAACAGTGAGAACCATTGTCACATTCATTGATATCTAAATAAAAAACAAAGGGCACTGGATATTAATACACATCTAGCTTTGCAGTGGTGACAGTACTTGCTAAAATTGCTCTGTGACTAGTTCTGGTAAGCTTTTATTGATCTGACTGCCAAATGCTGAGCTAGTATTCTTGCTTTCCTCTGAAATAAGTGAGCTTTATGTTAACAGATAATCCTTGGCAATGTGCTCCCCAGCCAAGGCAGGAATCCTGAATCCTGCAGGCCGGTGGGAAGTTCACTGTGATTTTCAGTTCGAGATTGTTCTTAAAGGTCTTGTGCGCTTACAAATAGGGGGTGATTCCAACTGTAACACTGACTCTTGCTTTTGGATTTACCCTATTACAAATACTGATGTCGAGTACAGAGATGGGTGAGAACTGCATGGTTCCTTCAAACTGTCTCAGAGTGAAGTCTCTGAAGGATGGACTTAGATAACCTGGAGAAAGCAGAGCTTCTGCAGCATTAAATTTCAAGCCCCTTGTATTTATGGGACTTCATTTGTCCACTATGGAGTGGAATTACCGCAGTGCCTGTGTAGTAGTGGGGTTTGTGAAGCACCCCCCTACCACCAGAGGAGGCTGGACTAAGGAGGTATCTGGTAGGAAAACAGATAGCACTGCTGGGCTACAGAAAGTATACTGGGCTTTGTAGTATGCAAAGGAATAATGTTCTTTCAGAGTAGACTTCAGTTCAGGTCCTGGCTTTTCTGCTCCCATGTTGYGGTCTTGTATGGAGACAGCTCCTACAGCTGCCTCAGAGGAAAGCAAACATCCTGGGGATTTTGGGTTCATCTCCTCTGGCAGAGGAATCGCTCCCCTTTGCACAAGAAACCGTGGGTGCCTGTGGCAGCCTGCTAAGGAGGGTATCTGTTCCGAACAGATGTCCTGGACAGACATGCTCCTTGAAAACTGCAGGAAGAAGGTGGTACTGAACAAAGAAGAAACAAATTCAAGAATTATTTCCTGAGTAAYGTGAACTGCAACTCTACGCTGCATGGAAATATGTAAGTACTGTTTTGCATCACTAACGCTGTTACTCTTTGCTAGCAATCTCCTATTTGCTGGTTTTACATGGAGTGAAGTCTTTAGGTCTAAGTGCCTCAATGCACTGTCGGAGGCACAGACCCTCCAACTAACCTGCAGAAAGAACACCAGGATTTCTTACAGCTTTGGACTGCCTGAAGGATGGAAACACCCACCCAGCCTTGCTGTGCAAGTCTGAGCCACAGCCCCATCGCAAGTATGGGAGTAAACCGCAGCCTGACACACCGGTGCAGTAAATGGCTGGCTAGTGAGCACTACAGTGGGTTTCTGACTAGGTTATTTGCTGCAAGGGGCTCAGAGTAATGCAATATAAGATGCATGCCTCAACTTTATAGCATTTACAGAGCTCGAGGTGCATTTCACCCTTACCTCTCCATTAACACATACTTTATAGAACCARATGGGGCTGAACTACACTTGGCTTGCAGCTAGTGACTCATCCACATCACTCATTTACTCAAATTACACTGCTGCTTCCTGTGAGATAACAGGCAAGACGGTACATTTTGAGCATCATCGCTTCTAGACGTAGGCTTACAGGTATCTGAGATGTGAGTCTCTGTATCTGCCAATGCTGCCTTAGATCAGTTTCAGCAGGGAAAAACTAACTAGCTGTGAAGGCAACATTTGCTGTCCAAGTAGGTCTTGAGTGGAGGTCTGAGGATGTCTTCAAGTAGAGCAATATCTCATCTCCTTTTACTTTGCATCTGTTTCTAGCCTTGTTAACCTGTTTGTAGTGCATATACACATAGTAGCTAACATATGGAGATCCTCATCATTACTTGAGATGTGCTTGTAAAAACAAGATATGTACCTTTTCCCTTGCCTTACCAGTGCATGTCTTCTGGTCCCCTTCAAGCCGATAGCCAAAGTTACAGGTACAGACTGGGCCAGAGCTGGTGTGGTGGCATGTATGGGAACAGCCACCATTGTCGGCTTCACAGCTGTTCACAATCTCCATTTCTATCCCTGGAAAAGGCACACTGGTTAGGATCCTGCAGTGTGTGCTGCACATCTGTACACACTGGCTGGCCCATGCCTTCCCTCGGTGCTGTGCTCCAGCAGGCACCTGCACAGCAGTTTCCAGCCGAGCTCCTTGCACGTGTGTTTTTGTGTGCACAGCCCTGCTGAGGAGAAGAGTGATCTGCAGTGGGGAAAGGATGAAAATAGTTTTGCACAGAGGCCACTGCTGGGCTGGAAGTGATGTATAAAAATAAACCAACGGATCCCAGGCAACGCCCCATGTAGCCTCTTAGGGACAGACTTGTGGAGCAGGCTCTGGACAATCTCTGAGATGAACCAGACTGCAGACAAAACTGCTCCCATTCCTGACAAGCTGCAGTATGTGCTGCCAACCAAAAGTTGGCCCAGTCTTTGTAAGTACAGAGCTGTTCTGATGCCAGCAGCAGAATACAGCTAACTTTGGAAACATCCAGATGCCTACAGCTAGAAATGTTAGTTACTGACATGTCAAAAATGGTAGGCGCAAACGTCAATAGCAGCCATACATCTTCTTAGCTTGGCAAAGTTTATGTAAACTTAAGTCTAGTTAATTAAGCTTTCTTAAACTAAAAGGAACTTGTACCATGGAGCTTTGACTCAGTCCTGAACCTCAGGAAAACAACTTCTGCCTTCAAGAACGTTTTTGAGTTTTTAGTGTGTTCAGACCCAAAGAGGATGAAAGAAGCGGAGCTTGATGCTTCCCAATGGATCTGTGCATGTCAAAACCAAAAGCTGTGCCATGGTGGAAGACTGTCTTCCAGATTTCACAATGTGAATATAGTCCCTCTGTCTTTCCTTTTCTTATTAATGTGAGAACAACCAGGGTTTTGCATAAAAGAAACCTGCTAGAAGGGGCAGGGAGAAACCCTTTTCATACATGAAGGCTACTTAATTCTATAGYTGGCACCAAAGTAGAGGTGTTGTCAATGGTTATGGCAATGAGTCACAACAGCTGGAGAAGCCATGTCAGAACATGAGCGGGGCTTGTGCTTCCACTGTCCCTGCTGTCAAAAGTGACCCTCCAGGGCTGGCATCTCTTACCAGGGGCTTACCTGGAAAACCAAGACTTGAGCAGCAATAAAACTAAGCTTTTTGTCACCTGTGGGCCAGTTAGCTGAAGCCACAAAGGGTAATCTTCCCTGCTGCACAGTCACAGTGCTAGGTGAGGAGGTAGCTAAGATTTATTAGGCATAGACCTGGCTTCCTAATCCAATCCTCTGTAAGCCTTGCTGGCTATCATGCATCTTCACCCCAACAGCTGAAGGTAAATGTGCAGTTGCACATGAAACTGAGCTATGGGGTATTTTTTTACAGAGTATGCGGTGTGAGATAAACCATGTTCCTAGGAAGAAAGGTGTGTACCTGCTTAGGCTCTTAAATAGCATATCATCAGTCTAGTTCCCCACATTGCTCTCTGTTTGATGCCTTTCAAGACCCATTTATGGTCTGCAAAGCCTTACCCTCATACCCTTGGCAGGCTCCCAGGGAGAGCTGCAGCCTGACTGAGCTGCAGCAGCTGCATAGGTGGAGCATCACAGCTTCCAGTAACACCAGCTGCCAGCACTGGGACTGCCACAGTGGCTTTCACCTGTAAGGGGGCTGCTAGTGCTAAATGCTGATAGCTCTGCTTTGGACTGTCCCTGCTGATGTGTATTAGCTGAACAACAATGTACGGACAATCTGGCTCATTCTTGCGTAATAGTGTTTATTTCTTTTCTCGATGGGACCAGATGCGATCACTTCACTAGCTCAATTCCTTCTTCAGTTACACATCTGCAGCTGACTGAACTCATCCAGCGAAGTCYCCAAGAGCAGAACTTGGCCTATTTGGAGCCAAATGGTGCCAAATAAATTGCCTAAACCAGCAAAAGTAGCTTCATGGTAACTTTAAAGATCAGCCAAAGTTTTTATCTTGGTGGGAGAGTAAATGGCCCCAAACCTGCTTGTGAGATTCTTCAAAAAAGATTGCTATAACTTGGCCCCACCAATTCACAGAGGACAGTGCACAAACACTTGCCTGCAGAAGCAAACCCGCTTCCCGTCCCCGCCTGAGACGGGGGTCTGCATGCAGTACTCACGATAGCATTGCCTGCCGTCTGCCCCCAGCTCATAGCCTGGGTTACAGGTACACTTAAAGGAGCCGCGAGTGTTGAGACACTGGTGTGCACACATGGCTAGTCCAGTCAGACATTCATTCACGTCTGCAAGAGATGAGCAATCAATAAGCAAAGCAGGTTGAGCCATAAACATTCTTTCAACGGGACAATTGTTACTATCTTCAAGTTTTTCACTGGTTTCTTGCACCCTAAATTCTTCACTGGGGTCCAGACCAACAAAGAGACAGAGTTAAGATTCAGAATTACTGTAAAGCTTCCTAGGATCACATGAAACTCGTGTGTTGTTCCAGACAACTTGAGCAGGGCTCCTGGACAGATGTCAACTGAGCACTTTCATGCTGGCCCTCTGGAAGGCTTGTGCATCACGCCGTTAAATTCACAAACGCTGATAGTTACTACGATTGACCACTACTTCACCCCGTGAGACACAGTCGTYTTTCTCCGTGAAAGCTTTGTTGTAGGGAGCTTACCTTCACAGGCCTTATTGTCAGGTGCCAGCCGGTAGCCAGGGTGGCACTCGCAGCGGGCTGTTCCACGCTGGTTGTGGCAGCGATGCATGCAGCCCCCGTTCCTGTCGGTGCAGGGGTTCCTCACTGCAGGTCAAAGCAGAAGAGGCAGGCTTATTTCATACTAATCCTAGCTCTTATTGGCATTATGCTTATGGGAGAACAGAGCATCAAGCRGTTATGCCTAGCAAAAAAGTCTGCAATCCATGAAAGACCATTCTCCACCAGACAGAAAATCTCTGCTACTGCTCTCTGTTTACTGCTCCGTCCAGGCAGGAGGATTTACACGGTGCGAGATCCTGCAAAAGGCAGGCACTGATCTGAGTAAAACCTTTCCAGCTGAAGCTTGGCACAGGCATGTCCCTCTACAGAGATGACAGAGGAAGTACTAGGCAAATTTGCTTCAAGTGCTCCTATCAAGAGGTTTGCCAATCTCTGACCTGCTCCAGGACCTGGACAGATGCTACAAAACCCTACCAACTGCTGCATTTTTAGTATCTCAGTTGTTCCTTTTCCCTTAGCAACGTCACAGCTGAAGACTTCCCTCCTCCTCCTTCTTGAATGCCAACTGCTATGAATGAGAAGATTAAACTTCTGCTCTATATCCCCTTCAGTTTCTCTCCCTCCTGCAGCTGGGAGCAGGTCAGCCAGAAAGCTGTCTGCAAGCAGAGGGAGAAGATCCCATCCCGCTGCGACATGCTGCTGTTCCTTCACTTTCTCAGAAGTGTGTGCCTTCGTACAATTTCATTTTTGTTGGCTACACTCCTTCAGCTCTTCCTAGCCTTTCAGAATAAGCTGCAGAGTATATCCACGACAACAGTTTTTACTGGAGAGAAACACCCCAGTCTGATGTATTTGACATCTGAGYGTGCAAATGCATGCTCTCTATTCCCCCCAACTCTCAGCTGCCCCTGAAAATGGCCAAAGCAAAGCTCTGCCTCCCCAGCTTCCCATGCATGCTCGAGGGACTCACAGACGCAGCGTTTGCCATCTTCCCGCAGCTGGTAATTGTGCCGGCACTGGCACTGGTGCTGCGCCAGCGTCACCTGCACGCAGTCGTGTTCACAGCCGCCGTTGTTCAGGGCACATGTGTTCATAGCTACGAGGCAAAGGGACAGAATGTTCATCACAAAAATAATGGCACCTGGATGAGTCTCTTGCACAGGACCAGGGCAACTCACACACACTTACACAGAGCTCTGCTAATGAGAATTTAAAATTGGGGCATATTCAACCTGTGCTAACGTGAGAAGTGTGCTAAATGTGAGCTGTTGCTATGAAAATCTGTTCTGTATGCAGCACACGAGAGAGGCCACCCACCGCTGTGCCACACAGGTACCTTGGGCAGACCCCCTCGAGATGGGGGCCCTTTTCTTTAAAGGTAAGGTTGGCTCAACAGTGTCAGGTAGCAGCTTAAAATCACTCTTTTCTACAATAAGAGTTCCCAGCCCCTCTCCTGGGAGGCGAGACCAGGACATGGGGGTCTGGGCTAGGTCCTCTGCAGTATTACATGGGAGGGAAGCCGACCACCCGCATGCTTCCTAACAAGCATCAGCCCTCTCCGAAGGGTGCCCGTGTCAGCGGGCAGGCTTCTCAYGCTGCGTTATTGCTGAAATTCTCGTAATTTTGTTCAAAGACAGTCACTGCAGGTGCAACGCCACAGCTAGTTCAGCTTAGCTTAATTACTGCTCAGAGAGAGTTGCACTCAGGCATATTCAGGTTTTCCTGTAACAAAATGATATGGAAAACTAAGTTTCTGGCTCCATGCTGTGCAAAAGACACCAATTACACAGGGCAAGGCCCAGCAGGTACCATCAGTTCTTCTGGGAACGTTTAAGGAAAAATGTTTTAAGATGCATCCTGTATGTCYGTACTTCGATCGGGTGTAACATCCCCCAGCTCAGTGCTTTGACTAGGAGATTTCTCCATGAAAGTTAGGACGCATGTGCTCGTCCACGCTGCGAGTAACTGATGCTGTAGCCAGTAGAGTTGCTGAGCTGGAGCGCACAGAGATACGCTGGTGGGAACTGTGATTTCATCCTAACAGCAGGSAGGACTGGGAATTGAGATTCCCAACTGGTGTTCCTGGCCGTGCCACAGCAGTTCTGTGTGGCCTTGCGCAAGGCGCTTTCCTGCCCAAAGGATTTCAAACAGTCAGAAAACAGAAGGTTTTGCCTAGGCTACAGCAGAAAACAGATCTTATGACCAAACATGTGGACTATCTTCTCTTTACAAGCTTGCTATCGTTAATCAGCCTTAAAATAGCCTTCTCCTCCCCCTTCTCTGTTCTTATAATCTGGACTTCTCTGCAGGATAAGCAACAAATGATGGTTAACTGGAGATGTGTGCACCTTGCAACCAGCAAGTGGGCAGAGTTTGCCTGCTTATTTTTACTAGGCTGCAGCTATCCAGGACCACTGACCTTGTATCCAGGAGAAATTTGAGCTAGAAAACAAAGCAGGGAAGGACTTTCTGGAGAGGGATTCACAGACTCGGGTAGACAAGCCTTCTTGGGGTAATTACATGCCTCCAAAGTGAGGAAAGTCTCCTCTTAGACCATTGCGTGTCTCCTGAGGTAGCCTACCTACTCCTTAATCGGTGAGCATCTCAAACAGAGACTGCTCCAAAGAGAGGTATCCCTTACGGGAATTGGGAAATTGGCCTTTAAAGTCTGTTCTTCCTCTTAGGAGACATGAATGTGCATGAAACGCACAACACTGCACATCAAAGCTGTGTGGGTGCAACACGGCTAAAACCCAGCCACGGTCTGGGATGGAAACCCAGACCTGGTTTCCATAAGCAGAATGGTACGATGAGTTGTGGTCTCACACACTTCTGACCTATTTTTCAAACTCCAGAAGAAACTAATGTGCTGACTCTGAGGAATCTTATAAGAAAGCTAAAAATATCTCTAATGAAAAACATCTCTCCACAAACTAACACTTCAGGTAATCACAGTGCCCTCAACAACCTCGAGAGTTTTGCTAAGCAGGCGAGCCTGGAAAGCATATGCTAGTAAAAGTCTCCGCTTTTAACGAGGTCTCTGAATCCCAAGGGAAGCTGGGTCTGCCAAAGACCGTGCCCAGGGCGCAGACGAGCGGGCGGGCTGCAGGCGCCTCGCCTGCACCGGCGGGCGTCGGGCACCGAGGCATTGCGATAGGTGGGCATGCAGCACCGCTCTGCCAGCGCCTTGTCCGAGTATTCAAAAGGGTACTTTCTATAGACAAAGTACCAAAAGTAATTTGATTGAGCCTCTCTTGTATATTAGTGAAAAACAAATATTTGGCACAGGAGGAAAATAAAAGGCAAAACTGTATATTCTTTTTTTTTTTTTCTGTAAACAGTTCCCCTGCAAAAAATATGCCCTGACTCAGAGCTGAGGAGCTCTCTCATTTCAGACTTTTAAAAACTAACTTCCCATTGTATGCCTCTAATTAACTAAACGACGTTTGGGGGAATAAAAGTGACTTAATAGGGTCAAAGTATTGCCATACACAACATACGGCTGGAGCAAGAACTATCAGTTTATGTTAGTTGTGCTGACATTGTTTCCTTTAATCCATTTGGAAGAAAACAACAGAAATACTTGACGTTCCTGAAAAGTTATGGGTCAGAGTTACAGTACTCAAGCTTTAGCAGAGATGGGTGGTCATTTTAAAATATTCTGATATATTAAAGTGTTTAATAACATATATTCAAAAATACACATAAATAATGTGCTTGTTGGAGTGGTTTTTTTTAAAAAGAAGTAAAACAATGCTAATGCTTGCCAAAACATTCCTTCATATGGGAAAAGTACTGGGCCAATGTATAACAAGCCAACACATCTTACGTCTAAAATAACCTCCCAGTATGCAGTTATTCGTATGAATTTGCAGTCTAAATAACTGCCCTCCTTGCATACCTCTAAAAGACAACTTTTCAGAGTGGAAAAAACTAAAGTCCAGGTGGTTCTTTATCATACAGAATTTAAGCAGACAGAAATCCTGTAAGGTTGGTACAGCAGACTTTCCAAAAGCGTTATTTCTACACACAAGAAGATCAACGTGTCTCTCCGGGCTGCACCGAACCGCGCGCTGAGGCACGATACCCACCCGATACCCCGCGGTAGCCGTGTAGTGATGGAGCTTTGCAATGGCAAAAACTGCTCCTGAACGGCAGAGGAACTTCAGGCACTTGACRCTTGGCCACTGCGAGCAGCCTGAGCAGGGTATGGACACAACTAAAAGGACACGCGTCCCTGTTCCAGCGAGTCCTCCTTGGCCAAGGTGTGTAAGCGCAACCGAATGCCAGAACCGCTTATGCAGATCTTAACTGACGCTGTTTGCAGACCACTAAGAGAAAGTAAAAGGCAAAGCAGCGAGAGCGCAGGGGTCTTGCAGAGCATTTTCTTTCCTCTTGTGTTTCTTTTAGTATCGCTTATTTGCTAGCAAATGTACTCTTCAAGACTAATAACCACATCTGAGCCTCCCCATTCTACGATTGCACATGATGACGAAGGGGCCGGCGTGCACTGTTGTCTCGGCCATCGCGGGCACGTTCCAGACCACTACGGGTAATGGGAACCAGAAGTTCTTTTCTGCCAAGAGACTTATGCACGGGGAAGAAGTGGCTGGCATTGCTGGCCATACGGTGCTCATAAGCTATACAGCGCTGGTGGCATATGSGCGATGTAACGAGCAAAGCAATTGCGTCCTGCGGCAGCCCGCAGAGCTGCCCACGGTGCACTGACTGGCAGGGATGTTTGTGCAGCACCGCAGTTTTGCTAAGATATGAACTAATTCAATTTAAGCATCAGGAATAAGATGAAAAAACAAATGAAACATTAAAACTGTTTTGGGTGCCTTTCCATCAAAGCAAGGGCCTTCTAATTCTGGGTCTCCTTAGCTGGCTTCTCGCAGAGTAACAGCCAGTAGACCTCACTGCTGGCCTTGTTTTAATTACTGCTCTTTTTTTTTTTTTCTGTTTACAGAACCACTCTAAAAATATTTCCATTCCCAGATGCTTTTCCTAGCTTAACATTTCTGTGACAACGTTGCCAAATCCAGTGTCATCTTGTACATCACACAGATTTTTGTAATTAAAGCTCAGACAGCTTTTCCACAGATGATATTTCATCGTCTGCAAGAGGGATGTTACTTCCATCCCCTCTGTCTGAAGGGATGCTTTCAGTGCTGCTGAAAGATGCTAACTAACTCCTAGATTCTGACCCTCTCGGGCCCGGGAAATGGATAAAAAGGGATGAAAAGGATATTGTTACTACTGGTTGCATGCGGGAAGYGGGTCTGCGAAGTAGCAGTCTAACACAGGAGTCGATTTAATACTGAGCTACCCGAGCTCTGCACCCTCCAGCTGACCCTCACGAACCGGGAAGGGCTGAACCCAGCCCCTGTAGCTACACTGCGACCTCCCGGGAGCCGAGCAGTGCCCTGCGCTCAGCCCGGGGGCTGCTAGCAACTCCAGATCGTCGGCGTTCGCTCCCTCGGCGACTCTCCCTGGTCGCCTCCAAAGCTCCGCGGCAGAGGCTAGCTCAGCAGCGCTGAAGGCGTGCGTGCGTTTAGCTGCCTTGCAAACCTGGAGCGTAACCCTCGCACTGCAGCGAGGTGGTGATAACACTTCACTTGGTTTGACTCGGGCTCCTCCGCTCTAACTTCTCCTCTTTCCCATCTGTATCACCTTTCCTTCAGATCCAAGAAATTTGCCATCAGCAGCGGTGAGCTAATACTTTAAAAGTAACCGTAAGCAGCTGTAACTAGGATTGAGCATGACATTCCCTTTTGCAGCATCACACAAAACCATCGATTCTAAGAAACGGCTGAGAAACAGCTGAGAAACGTGCCACTGGACAAAGAAAAGGTCAAATTTTCTAAAACATGCAAGTTGTCTGTACAATGCATGCAAATTGAAAACCTCTACAAAGTACATATGGACAATTACGCTCTGTGCACATAGTTCAAGCCCACACAAACCTTTACAGTGTAGTCCTTCTGTTCACTATATAAATCGCTGCTATATTTGAGATTTCTTCATTTTAAGTACTCTTAATATAAATAGGGATACATCATGTAATCCCAAACTGATTTATTCTAACCTCAGACAATTTCCAGAAACATGTTGTGTGTTAATACAGACCATCTCTCTACTCCGCAGGCCAACAAAAGCAATTGGCTCAGACTAAGTTCTCTGCCTTGGACTGGATTTCATCCCTCTGCTGAAACAGTGGAGAAGGACCTGAAGATGTCAGCTTCCTGCCTCCTGCCCATGTGGTTCTGATAAAGAAAGAGGTAATTTCAGGACGTCCAATGACTCTTTTTGTTCTGTTTCACTTTCAATAGAAATGTCTGCTCTTTTCCCCCTCCCTTCTGTATTAAAATCATCAGTGACTTGCTATATTCGAACAACAAAGACGCAATGAAAGAATCTCGCACGACTGAGCTGCGGATTACCCAAAGCATCAACAATGGTTGAGAGTTGCTGCAAGACACAGAGCAGGACACGGGAAGGCGGCTTTAAGCCATTTCTTGTGCTCTCCTGAGCCACAGCCATCGGTTCCAGGTACACGTTAACCCTGGAGAGCTGCCTCAGCCTCTTTGGTCGCATAGGCGCATCTCCGGGCTGCAGCCCACAGCAGGCTCCTGGCACCCCGGCTTTCTCACGTCACAGCCGCAAGCTGAAAGCCTGGCCTTGGCCATAAGCTTTTATTCCACTCCTGCACCACAGGAATCGCTGCGAGGCTTTTGGAGCCCCTCGCTCCCACAATGAGTGATAGGGGCAGACGTAGCTCTAGTGAAGGAAGGGATCCCGAGGTGCGAGCGTGAGGGGACGCCAGGAGTCTGCTGTCATTGACTGCCCCTGATTCTCCAGGCAAAGTCAAAGATGAGATTTAAGAATCCCCTCTTGGACTGTGCATAGAGCCAAGCTCTGCTTATGCTGTAAAAGGTTCCAACACCCTCAAAGAAAAATGCTTTTAAAGGCAAAATATTTCTTCCAATCCTACAAAACACGAGTGCTAATCTAAACAGCTCTTCATCTGGAACTGCAATACACTTCATAAGAAATTGCTTTTAAAGGTGCCTAAGTAACTTCTGAAAACTTTTGCTGATTTTTCCCTGCATTGTGCCTTGCTTTACTATCTGCAGTACTAAGCACAAAGGTGCGAACAACCACCAAGGGTGCARAGCCATCAAAAGTAAGTAGCAAAAGGTTTTGTCTGTTTTCCAATTCTTTGATGTCTTCAGGAGTAAAATAGGCTTCGACTTTCCATCGCAAGCTTGGAATAATAGTTCAGCCAGAGGGTGGAAAAGGACGGATCACCCTGAGTCCACCCCCAGGAGCTGAGCTCCTCGCCCAGTCCTGCGCTCCCGGGGTTAACAGCCACCAGCCTCCGGAGGGGAATTCTGGAGCTCCCCGCTTCAGGCAGTGCTGCTGATTAATTGAAGCCTTTGTGGGTTTTGTGGTGATTGGAAAACATTTAAAGAATTAGATCCATGGTTTTACAGACCTTAACAAGAAACTTCAGGGCAATAGTCTTTTTCTGTCTCCAAAACGCTTTCTGGCCTGCATTGCTGCTCGCTGGGGCTGCCAGCAGCTTCCTGAAGCCCGTCTCCATGCTTGACCCAGCTCTAAGCTGCAAACCTCCCCGCAGCCCTGGCTCAGATCACCAGCAGCGACTTCCCCTGCCTCTAAGGGCAGAGCAGTTCTGGAGCAGAGGGGAATGGATGGGAGAGTCTCGCTGTCTCCAGTTCTCTTTATTCCTATCATCTGCTGCCTTTTATTTAGTGGCAATTTTTTTCTGTTTTAGCAGCACTGAATCTTACCTGTCCAGCAAAATTAGAGGATATCCCGACTTTAAGAGAAACACAGCTTTTATCAGTTGACCTAATCCCTCAGAACCACTCAGGGGAAAAAAAATCTTGGTTGAAGTCAAGTCAGTGCCTGAAACTTCACAGGAGTGAAGAAACGTGGCTCGGGTCTTCCTGAGCAAAACCCACCACCTCTTGCTACCTTCAGCCCAAGAAAGCAGCTGCCAGGCACCGCAATGTCTCCGCTCCGCTTCCTTGCAGCRGAGGTTACTTGCCCAGACACACACCCCTACTCTGACCGGCTCAGCATCATGCGACAGCTCCAGCTTTGCCGTACGCCACAACCAAGAGAGGCTATTGCGTCTCCTTTCTACGCCGCCCTCGCTCAGCCTCCAAGGCACTGAAGAGCTGCTCTGCCCCGGGGGACACCCTGTTAGGGGTCCCCCCAACGCGCCCACGGCTTTGGCAGGTGCTTGCGCTGCTTTCCAGCACTCAGTCGTGTTGCTCTACCTTCCTGTTACAGCTGGCCTTAAGCTCGGCATTTAGCGAGAGAAAATCCTTTCCTCTTCCCCAGCAGTGCTGGGAAAGTACTCCTGAAACACGAAAATTGAAGTGTGAAGGGAGGGTGTGTTGAGTGAGGCCTCCTGCCTTTGCTGCTGCTGCCTGCGCCCCGCGATTGCTGCCTGGTAACTCTTGTCAAGAATGCTGGCTTAATAAAAACCGTGTGATTTCCAAGATCAAGTTGGAGCAAAGCCTCTGACTTCGCAGTGTAAATATTTATGTAGACCAAGCACTAAAGGAAAGAATCACTTGCATGTACTTGTGAAAACACCACAGAAAGTGAGCACACGCTCAAGGGCCCGGGATTACTACGAAGTGACCCACGGAAAGCTGCCCGGCCGGACCACACGCCGCTGCCAGGCTCATGGGCTTGCCCTCTGAGCGTCAGCGAAGGCGACGAACGGGAGAGCGCATCCCGCTGCAACGACCAAACCCGGGGTGAGAGCATCCCCTTGGTGGCCTCCCCGTTGTCACCAGCCAAGGTGCTTCCCTTGCCCGGGCTCTGTTGTGGGGTGGGCTTGTTCCAAGGGCACCAATAGCCTGTATTTACACAAACCAGGGTTGTGTAAACTCAAACCACGTCACGCTGAGCTGCTGTGCGTGACTGCTGCCGTGCAGCCACCAGACGCAGGGAGGACAGCTGACGGGCTCCGGCACCAAGAACCACCATACAGAATCCATAGGGGCAGAAATCTGTCCACCAGGAAACAAATGAGGCGGTCATGGCACGTGGGCACCCCTGGCACAAGGCAACCTTACGTCTGTGGGTGCATGGCGGGCAGCCATAAACACCAGCAGAGGAGTAACCTCTAAATCTGTGCTCTGTTCTGAGCTTTTACAAGAAAAATAAGTTTACTTCCACCCCTCTGCACAACTGGCTTAATAGGTTAGTACAGAGATATTATGAAGGCGCGATATATATACACATATATGCACATTTCTGTCACAAAAGTGTAAAGAACAAAAGCCACCAGTCCTGAAGCGAGAAAGCCAGATTCTTAGGTCTGCGCTGTTGTTATTTTAGAAACAGTATCAGACAATTATGTAGCCAGAGTTTTTACTCGCCCTGCCTGGTCTGCATCTACTTTCCCGTGTACTTTGTGGATCACAGGGGTACAGGCACTGCTGAACTAACAGCAGATCCTGCCAGCTCCACTCCCCAGAGCTTCCAGAAACTGCCCGAGTTACTCCCGTAGTAGATCAGGTTTCATGAATAGAGACCCCTTAATTTTGGCAGATGAATTCCAACACTGTGCACATTATGGCAAATACTCGCTCAGAAGTTTAATGCAAAGCAGGTTTGCAGTGCTCGGCACAAGCAGCATGGAGCAGGGAAGCCCTGCCTGCCCAGATCCCGGCAGAAATGCTCTGCACATCGCAGCCACAYGAGCAGGTAAGCCTGAAGAACAAAAGCAAAGGATGGAAATTGCTTTTAAACAAGAGATTCCTCCCTATAGTGATCCCTTTTATACTTTCTCTAGAAATTGTTTCACCTTCTGGGGCTGACCCTGCTGAGAACACCAGAGCTTCCCAATGGCTGGCTCATATTTTATTCTATGAGGCAGAGGCAGCAGAATCACTCTGTACCACAAAAAAGAGAACTACACATTATAAAGACAATTATTAGGTAACAGACCACCTACACACTTACATGCAAACGGTAGCAATGCATAGCCATGAACACAAGGTTACGTGTTCAGGGCTAGCGCAGTGGGCTGGGAATGATTGGCTTTTTTCTTTATCTGCGATCCTTTTGCTTCTGGATTTTTCCAGCAAAATATAGGGCACTCAGTGAACTTGCAGCTTAAGCATACGTCTCGCTGTGCTTGTGAGAGTGTCATCACATAGCAGGGGCAGCTGCAGAAAGATGTGCAGTTTGTGCTGCTCTGGCCATGGTGGGTACCACTTCCTTAGATGGCTTCTTTTCTGCTCACATCACCATTCCCAAATGGAACACACATGCTCACACAGTCGTTTTTAGCAAACTCTGGAACGTGACTATATTCTGAGAAAAAACAGCAAAGAGCCTTTGTAATACCATCGCCCAGAAATTCTTTCCACTTGTATGAAAATATCCCTCAAAAAATGGAAAAATGTGTCAAATAAAGCTGTGAGGGAGAAGTGGTTTAATAAAAACAACAGCAGCAGCAGATGCTGGAAGGCAGACTCCAAGCTCCACGCCGGTGTCTCTGAGCCTCTAGTTTGGGGCAGGCAAACAACAATATTTCAAGAAATTGGCCCAGAAATCAGCTGCAACCCAGACCTGGCATCTGAATTGTAATGTCTGGACATGCACCATCCAAGTGGACGCATGACCAACATCCCAGGGAAGAGGGTTTCGAGATTATTACGGCCACAGTTCCACACACAGCCATGCTTATTTTCACTTGTCTGTCACACCTAGTGCCTACCATGCAGACTAGGGAAATAGTTGAGATAAAAATGAAGACTGACTTGAACCTTTTCATAACCTAGTTTATGTATTTGTTCTGAAAATGCCGTATCTGATAACACCCTGTATCAAAAGCAGAAGCACCAAAGCACTGGAAGTTACTTCTCCTGAACCAGAATAAACTAAGGAACCGAAAAGAAGTCTAAATTCCACATGTCCACACTGAAGAACAGCAAATGTTATGAACCCAGTAATAGAAACATGTTAGGGAAGACGACCAGGATCCTGAGAAACGAAGGAACAGGAAATCCATCACCGTCATCTCAGATCGCCTGCACAGAGGACGGATGTGAGTGGGTAAGCCAACGTAAGCGTTTTGTGTACAATGCCACACATGTACAGGTACAAAAAGGGCTATGAAGGATTAGAGATTCTCAGGAAATTTAAAACTGTGACTTACCAATGCAGGTCCTGCCATCTGTGTGCAGGCGAAAGCCTGGCTTGCATTCACAATAATAAGATCCAAGGGTGTTCACACATCTGTGCTGGCAGCCCCCATTGTGGACCTGGCACTCATCAACATCTGCAAAAGAAAAGGGAAGAGGGAAAAAAAATTCAGAGGAGTGGGCATGACAGTATCTGAAGTCAGGATTATTTATCCTCTGTTGACGTACTCCAGATCTGAGGAACAAATGCAGAGGGAACAAGCTTGCCATTTCATGATTTCAAGGACAAGCGTGCAATCGGGGGAAAAAAAGCATCTTATTTGTCAATCGGCATAAACCATCCTTCATGTTGTTCACCTCGCAACGGTCACTTTTCCCATTTGCTCTAAGACTATGGATTTATTAAAATTTTACACTTCCTTACTCTTCATGTGTTGAAAATGGGCTGGGCTAGTCCATTTGGTCCTTACATACTTACATGAATGGTGAGAGTAAACACCTAACATCACAGACTGAAGTGAGGGGGAGCGACACGAAGCAGCAAAGTTCAACACCTCGGTGCCACAGCAGCAGATGTTCTCATCCTGCTGCGTCAGTCTCATCCTCTTGCAGCACAGAAGCTGGCTTCCACCGAGCTCAGCCACGTGCCAAAGGTGAGAGGTGTTACTGTCATGCTTCTCATCTCAGTACTTCGCAAAGCATTTAACACATTTCACACCATTTATGCCTGGAACTCACTTGACCTGCTGCTGAAATACAGCAAAATCTGGGGTATCATCTRGTGACAAGCTATGCTCGGAATTGTTATGCATCATTGGAGACAAGAAAGAAAACACGTTAATACCTGGAGAAAGTTATAGCAGTGGATCAATTGTATCACTAGCAAGGATTTGTTCATAATTATACGATACTTAAGAACATGATGAAGTCCAACTGGACCCCCAAATACAAAAGGCAGACAACAAACGGTGAGACTCTGACTGCAGCTCCCCAGCCCTCTCCTCCCAGCTCCACGACCAGAGCAAGCCCGGGAGAACTGAGGCAGCCGTTCCTGCAACAAGGAATCCACTTGGCCAATAAAACCGTGCATGACCATTTCTCTTGGTAGAACTACAGGCCCTCAAACAAAAGACAGTCTCTGAGCCAGAAGAATCTTCTGCCAAGTGCTGAGCAATCTTTCAAGAGCTGAAATGGGAACTAGCCCATGAGTTCTTGGTAAAAAATCCTGTTACGTTTTATTATCAAAGCTTCAAAACCAGGGAGGTAGAGAGCAGTGTGTTACAGAAAGGGAGATTCATTCCTGTTTCACAGACCTTAAATTGCCTTTAAGCACTGGGAATAACTTCCAGAACTGAGAAGAAATGTAAAAATGTTTGGAGCGCCTAGCTACATGGTGCTAACTAAGATGCATATCAGAAGCTTGTCAAAGGCAATTTCAAGTCATATGGCTGTAATTAGAAATAACAGGGATGTTTGTGGATATAGCTGTACAGTTCCTTAATTCCTGCCATTTGTGTGTGTGTGTGCACGTATACATGTACACTACCTTTCAGACTGGAAAGGATCAAAGATCTCTAGTCCGATGGGGGAACCAGATCACGTTCACGCTAACAGCAAAAAAGCCAACCAGCAATTCCTTTTTTCATGGAGAGAAAACTTCAGTAGCTTTGGGTCTATTAGTGTTTCTGTGCACTTTCTGCATTTTGGGAAGACGTCTTCAGCACGCACAACTATTTTCTGCTGTTACACAGCATTGCTGTTATCCATTACACCTGTCATGCGAGATTTTGCTAGAACAGAAGGCTAAATCCCCAAGCAAGGAGATGATAACCTGGGACACAGCTCTGCACGGGTTCTTGCTAGCCAGACCCTTCCAGGGTGCTGCAGTCTGGGCAGCCCAGGTACAGAAACCCCAGCCCAGGCCTTGACTGTGAAGGGGGGCGTTGAGGAGAAAATCTCTCGAGGCTGCTAAGCAGCCGACAGGAAGCTCTGTCCATCCAGCAGCTTTGTTCCACAGGCAACACTCCTAAACAATTTCACAGAAATACATGTAGTTCAAAATAAATGAAGTAACGGGGCTGGGATGACGACTGACCAAAGCAATGACCGTGRCTCAGAAACAGCAGGTCTGGGGAGAGTCACGGTGGGTGTTCTGGATAAGGGCATATATCGTCTGAGTTTACTTAGGGCACTTTTAGTACAACAAAAAGCTGTTACCGCCAGTTAAATATGAAGCTAAACCATAATTGAGACACTTGATTGAGGACACAGCACTTTGAGATCTGTGCTGTTAAACAGGATTTCAACTTGAATTTGCCACAAGCAAAATGCACATTTTCAGTACTGAAGACTTTATGCTGTGTGTACAAAGCTCCTGACAGTCCTGACAACACGTGACTTCTTTTTGCATCCTAGATTCTGCCTGCCATCATGTCACTCACCTCGGTAAATCTATCAAATCCACCCTATTTATTCAGCCGGAGCCTCCCAGTTCTCACTGAAGCTCCCCGGAGCTTTTAAAGCAGTACGTGATGGAAAGGTTAAACCAACAAGAGCAGGACCAAAATTCCTGTGCACCAGGCTCGGCCGGTTGGTAGGATTCCCGTGCACAGGACCGGCAGCCGGCGTGGGAAGCACGGTCCTGACGCTGCACGGGCCACCGCACGCTCCCTGACAGCTCAGCTGGTGCTGCACAGCGGGGAAAACTGGAGGGCAGAGCCCGCTGGCACAGTGAAGCAGGTCACGCAAGCAGCAGGACGATACAGAGCCAAGCTGAGCAGTGAACCAGCACCGTTTCATCAATGACTGTTACTAATAAGATAAAGAAACATTTCCTCAATGAATCACGGCAGGGCGTTGCCCCTGACTGTGTCTTTGCAAGCCAGTGGTGCACAAACCTGCTCAAGCCTCACCCTCGCCCAGCGCCTGCAACCCGCTCCCCTGCCCGAAGCATCGCCCCGCTCCCCGTTTGCTCTGCTAGCTTGCTCTTACCTGATTGCAGCTACGGCTCTCACCGGGGAGGCAAAGTGCATCAAAAAACAAAGGAAAAGGAGAAATGCAACCTTGACTGAAGCCAGTGCCAAAATTTTACATTAATTGGCATCCAATTAATTGCCAACAAAATCAGCTAGCAGCAAGCAAATGGACTGGGTCAGGGAAGAAGCGGGAAGCTAAGTGGGAAAGGTGATGCTTGCTTTGCTCAGTGTTTCTGAGCTACACAGTAATAACAAAAATGTTTGTTTTCTCAGAATACTTCTCATTAGAAGGCTTTTCACTGCTTACAAAGTTAAAACCTAAGGATCAGAGCACATGAAAATGGCCCTCTGCCCTTTCTGCCCTGGTGATGTCCAGTGATCCCCCAATCCCGACTTCTGATGTCCTGCTGTTACGGCCCTACAAAGCTCTTTCTTCAAAGTTCCCCATTGTAGCTACAGTCTTCATTAACCCTGCAGAAAATTATAATTTCTGTAATGCCAGACCTTTGCTCATTCAGTAGACTGTAGATTCCTCCTCTGGGCGTTTTAGAAGGTTTTGGTATTTTCTTCCTGTTTTTTCCAAGAGACTTAATTTTTAGAGAAAGGAAAATGAATAGATTTTTGAGGTGAAACATAAGCTTTAAGTGATGCTCTCCGACGAGTAACCCAAATCCAAACCAGCTTTTCAGGGGGGGGAAAAATGCTGTGGCATGAATCTGAAATGCCTGCCAAAGCAACCTAGCTCAAATTAAATCATTTTCCTCTGCGAAGGCTTTACACAATTTGGATGCTACAGAGCCCTAGGGTCCCTAATACACTCACTGCTCACGCAGTAGGGCAGCAGGCTTGTCGGGAGCAACACCGGAGCACGCGTCCTCCCCAGCCCTTCCTTGAACAGCTGCTGGAGCCTCCGAACCCTGCAGCTCCCCAGCGTCCCCACAAAGCTTGAACTTGGGTGTTCAGGTCTGATGCCTCCGAGAGGACATTGCCCAAGGTCCATTGCTCACTGGAAGGAGGATGGCACTCCTGCCCTTGGCGCGGCGGCACGAGGGAAAGGCACTGGTCTTCCCGCAGCTGCCCGGGGCCAGAAGAAAAGCGATGTCCCTACCTGCGTGGTGGAAGTGCGGCCAGCCCTGCGCCCGTCCGGCCAGCCACTGCGGCGAACAACGGATGCCGTGTCTCCCAAAGAGCCGGCAGGAGCCTGGGCATGGCTTCCCAGCAGGGCAGAGCCGGGCCACATTTCATACTCTGCATTTCTGCTACTTTTTTTTTTTTTTTTTTTTTTTTTAAACATCTCTATGGGCAGAATTAGCTATTAATACACAGAATTGGCTCTATTCAGCTCAAGGACAGGAAAACTTGGGTTTGGGAAGATTTTATATAGAGTAATAAAGTTTCTTGGTCTGAATTTAAATGACTGTTCCACTGCTTCCCTTCAACTCTGATCTGAAACCATAGAGAATTTACCGTCCAAAAAAGTTAGCGATGTGTTGAATAAACTTCTTCCTTTCACCCCATTACTCACACCCAGTAATTATATGTCTCCTCTCTAAATATCTTTTCTTCTCTCTTTGTATTTCTCACCCTATAAATCTCTGTAATTACAGAGGGCTCTCCCCACCCCAAAGCCCCCCTCTGCCCCGTCCCACCTTGGCCTGGGAAAGCGGCCAGTCCTTCCTCGCGCCCCAGCTGCAGAAACACCCACCACCTTCACCGTGCACGCTTCCCACGGAACACACCATGTCCCGGTTTTCCTTCTGGAGCCTCACTTATCTCCTTCTGCAGTAATAGAGAGATTTTTGGACATATACTATATGATGGTGTGACCAAAATAAAACCTCCCATCCTTCGCACCCCTGACAGGAGGGCAGCAGTGTCATCCCCCAAGAAATCTTAGGTTTGTGTCTTTGGAAATAACGCAACCGTGCAATTTGCCAAACCAAATTCAAATTCTGGTATGGGCGCACAGAGAGAAGAGGCACCTCCTGGGCGGATGCTCTACCTACTGCCTGGCTCTCTGATGGAGAGTTTGCATTTTCTGGTGGGGACCAGTTGCTTTCGGTCCTCAGACTGCGGAGTCGTGGGCTGCGACTGCCGCGGCAGCTGCACGAACACTCACAGAGGGGGAGAGGAGCGAGAGTTTGCTCACAGCTGTGTGAAATAGCAGGGCTTTTTCTGGTTTGACCTGAAATGCATCGCTAAAAAGAAGGAACCGCAATGATGGTGTGTCTGAGCCCGCTCTGGATCCCAGAGGATCGCTCTGCCCTGCCTGAGCGACAGCAGCAGCTCACGCTGGGGAATGGGAATTGCTCCTGCTCTGCCGGACACCCCGGGTGGCCCTTGCCCGGCCATGCCCAAGCACCAGGGTCCGTCCTGCAGCCCAGGCCTGCTCTCCCACACCCTGCAACAGACAGCAGGGTACAGAGAGAGGAAGAAGGCAAGAGCTGCGTTTCCCAGTGGGACCGGTGATGGAGAAGGGGTGCATTGGCCCCGGGGAGGGGGCAGGTCCACTGGCCACCCCCAGCAGCAGCAGCAGCATCTCCAACCTGCCCAGGCATGCACAAGGCTCACCAGCGAGTGCTTCACCCAGGCGTATAAACTGGGAGGCAGCAGGAGCCTCCTCCCGGGGCCAGGACAGAGCATCCCTGCGAAGGGTCACGTTGCCCCTGGTGCAAGTCTTGGCAGTACAAAGGCCCAAAAATCTCCATGACGCTTTGCGAAATGCGGTTTGTGGCACGCCAAGCTATTGGAGAGCTGACAAAATCTGGTTGAAATTAATATGCCAAAGAAAGAAAATTAGAAGCATACAGGCTTCTCTTCCGAGGAGGGTAGCTGACACTGAGCAACCCAGAGCCACGCCAGGATGGAGCATGCCGAGCCCACGTGCCTGGGCACTCTGCCATGCCGGCATGGCTAGGGCAGCAGATACCGGCCGAAGCCCGCTGAGGCAGACACAAAAACCAAACGCAGCGAGAGCCTGGGAGTGGGACTTGGCTCACTGGGTAGGGAAACTCCCCTGCTGCGTAAGGAAACTGGAGTTCATGTCCTCATCCACAAAGACACGGGGCTCACCCCAGAAACAGCTGATGCTCTTGTCAGCCTCTTCCCCGAACAGAAACAATCCATCGGGCCTCAGATACCGGCTACATGGACCAACAGGGGTAATGCTGTAATCGAATGTAGGGAAGACTAACACAAGACCAAAAAAAAGAGGAGGGTGTGAGGAGATGGCTGTATTTAAGTGCACTCCCTGACCACGCACAGGTCTTCATGAAGAAATACCTTGATTTATCTCAAACAAGAACTCCATGTCAGAGGAAAGAAAGTGGCAACAGCAGCTCTGCAAATTACTAAATATTTGGTACAGAGGCAGTTTATCTCCTCTGAAAGGCTGAGGAGGAGGAGATGGATCCCAGCTGGAAGCGCAGGCAGTAGATACGCTGCTAAGGTTCGCTCTGTCTGGCCAAACAGCAGTGCCAGGCTCTAATCCCTGCGGCAATTAGCCTGGATTACAGAGCAGGGCTGCAGGGAAAAGGTTAATTAAAATCCAACAAGATGAGCATGTGTGGGATTTAGCGACTTTATCTTTCCAGTACCAGTTTGTTGAAGCTAATTCAGCAATTTTAAGAAGTAAAGAGACTGGAAGGAGACGAACCAACAGAGTGGCACGCTGGATGGCCGAAGACGAATGCTCCTGGGGAGAGGAGCACAGCGTTACCACTGCTGCCCTGCACTACAGACACAGATTAGAAACTCAGGGAGCAGAACGGTGCCGGGATGTGTTAGAAGGAAAAATCCCTATGCATTACTTCGTCTCTTGCATGTATTGCACAGCCCCTAGCACAAATAACCTGGAGACATGGGAGGCCCTGTTATTCCACGGTCCCCTTGTAGACCGTGCAGACAGGACTCGGCAAGGGCAAGATCCAACAGTGCATGGAAGGCATGGGAGAGGATGATGCCTCATCCCCCCTCTGATAACTCAGAAGCCTTTCCCTCCTCCAGGATGAGGGCGAGGAAGAACGGTACCTGCCTCAGGCTGGTCTCGGCTTGGAATCTGAGTGACTCACGTGAGGAAAGAAGAAAGGTCATTTTGGGCAGTCAAAATGCCTCCACACCCTCAGTTTTCATCTTGTTGTAAAACAGGCATTTGGGAAAGCCTTGAAGGCTCTTAAAGAGCTCCACAGAGTTATTTGGGCTGGCATTCCTTCTGCTGCAGCCTCTCCTAGACAGACGGGAGATGCCCGTAGCTTTCCCACGCTCCCTGTGCTATCCTCAACAGCAGCAGTTTCCAAAGGCACTTCAGGAACAGATGCATTGGTTTTACAATAATCTGATGAAGTGAAAATGTATCAGGGTGCTGTTTTGCCTCAGTCACTTGCTTTGTCCTCAGCTCACCTTTTTTTGCCTTCAAGCACAGCAGCTGGGAGAGTCGCCCAGCTCTCATTTGTGCTCACATTTCTGTCTCTGGATGGTGCTGATAATTAGGTATTACTCAGAGCGGAGCAGAGGTGCACGTAACAACAAGCAGGCAGCCTGCTCTTGACTTGCTGCTACACTCAGYCTCCCAAACGTTCTTTCGTAGCTTTGTTTTACCCCACTTCTCTGTGCAGGATGTCATTTTGACTAGAAGACGTCCCTGCGCAGAGGCATGTTGGCTTGGTCCTTGTGCCGTGCTCTGGAAGCTAACCGCACAGAGGTAAACACAGACACGTACCTGGCAACGGTACCAACTGATGGAAATGCAGGTCGCTACTGAAGGAGCTCACAGGCTAATGGAAACCATACAATCAAACAAAAGCGACCAGCTATGCTCTATGCTGTTTTCTGACATGTTTTAGGGGATCACAGAGAGAATATCAAGGTACCAGCTCTACTTCACTGTGAGGATTTAATGCAAGTCCCCAGCAGAGCACAATGATCTCTCCTGTAAAGGTTAGCTGTATAAGGACATAATCCATAGCATTGCAATTAGCCACTCTACACTAACACAAGGATCCAGCAGAGCACTGTTTGTACACAGAATGCATTTTAAGGCACTCAAGACCTCAATGAAATGTACACCACTATTACACAAAACACCTCTTCATACAATAAAACTGCCGATGAAATGCATATATTACAGTTCGTTGTGCTTGCTTTGCTTTTGCAGCTGGCTGATTAAAGAAACACATCTGCATAGAAGTGTGCACTGCCTGGACTGGCAAATGAGAATGCACCTCAAGTAAACCAGTGCACGGTACCGTAAAAATCATACGATCAAGAGAACGTCCGCTACTACCTGTCGAAGAGAAGCTCAAGCAGTGAAGGAAAAATCATCAACCAAACCCACAGTAATATCAAGTTTCGGATGAGCAACGCGTCTACGATTGTCTCTTCTGGCTTGCCATCTGCCGGCGTGACGCCAGCTTCCCCCCATCCAGCTCCTACCGTCCGACCGCTCCCGCATACCCTGGGGTATCTACCTGCATGCTGGGGGGGAGGGCTGCAGAACAGGGGGGCACATCTTCAGGGAGCTTTCCCCAGCACCTCGCCTCAGGTCACATCTCCTGAGGACCTAACTGCATTCAAAGCCAAAAATTAAGTTCCCTGAAAAATTACCGTGTTTCTCGTATCAACACCCGCAGAGCGAGGTCCAGACAGCACCTGTGGCAGTGCAGGGAAAAGACAGCAGCTCCGAGCGCTGCCAGAAGATTCGAGGCCAAAACCCCAGTGCTCTGCTAGTGCATGTCAGCGACTCGCACAGAAAAGGCTCATCCTGCCAGAGGAGAGAACCAGGGTGTTTACCCGAGTCAGCCTTCACCCCTCCATCTGCTGGTTCTGTCAAAGGTACCATTCAGAGGAAAGGTATTTCATGCTGCAACATGTCAAAAATTCACTTGTTTTCAGAGATGGAAAGGGAGAAGAATTTTTTTTTTTCTTGTCTTTTTTTTGGGTGGGCCTGAAAGCTGTGGTGGGTTGGATTGGGTTTATTTTGTAATCTGCACCTACTTCTTTGCAAACTATGTAAGAATATTAGACATAACTTCTTGGAGGAAAGACGTATTTAGCTTATTTGCCAGATTTTGGCTTGCAAATGTCTGGATATTCACCCCTTTTCTGAACATGAAAAAAACCAGGCTCCTGGAAAAAGAGGCTTAGAGATCACACACTTTTCAGTAGACACGTTACTTTTTTCCCCAGGTCCAGAGCACTGGCAAGAATAGCCAAAAGGTCTGGGTGAAGGTGCTTTGCTTTTCTGCTTGAAGCTTTAAATTACATTCTTCCTGAACATGAGAAAAACACCTCAGCCTTGCAGACTGAAAGATACCTCACACGAAAGTCAGGATAAAGCCACAAGCGTGCACGGAGCTACCTATCTGTGGAGCCGAGATAAGCAGAATCAGGATCAGGTGAATTATGCATGGGGAAGGGAAGGCTGGAGGTTTATATTCCAGACACAAAGCTGGATCTCAGGAGCTTGTCTTGGAGAGGTCGTATGAGCTAACGTAGTTGGATGGAGACAGCAAATGTGATCTGAGTTTGAGACAAACATCTGATCTATAAAAAACAAAAAAGAAACTCACCCCATTTCCAAAGGTCTGGCACATCTCACAAATATACTGATATCACTTTTATAACCGACTGCTTGGGGCATTTATTTATTAGGATTATCTCATGATGAGATAATGCATTCCTTGATGTCTACATTACTCACAAGCATCCAAAGTCTTTAGTGAACTTCACGTATTCTCCATTATTTCCTAAATCTTCAGGCAACCACAAACTTTATCTGCCGCTAAGTCAGCTGAACACACAAAGAGGAAGAAACAGGTGTGTGTGTACTCACAGCACTTACACCTCGCTCAACGTCCCCATCTACTATCACATATAAGCCCGTACACATAAATGTTCAACAAAAGATACTGGAAAGCAGCAAAAAAGTATTTATTGCCTCCTCGCAGTGCCTGACACAGTGCAGCAGTAAGTGCAGTCTCATAAGACAAACAAACAAACAGACAAACAAAAGCAAACCTATTGACGACAGGGAAGAACTGCATATTTTGCTCCTTACTGATGGGGAAATGGAACCACGGAAGTTGATCGTTTACCTTCTGGTATGCTGGAATCCCCATCTACTATTAGCAGACACAGGCTGTTAATGCTTCTGCCTTTCTGAAGGGATAAAATGCTGGGGTACCATCGACAGAAGGCACTGCACGTGTGCAAGGGGAGTACAGAGCGACTCCATCCCCTCCACCTGCTCGATGGGAAACTTGGGCTGGCTAGGCACTATCCACGCAGCAACAGGCTTGAGATGCATTTGTTGGGAATTTGCTTCTAACAGACACTGTTAAGTCTGAACATTTCAGTGCGGAGAAGTAACCCGCGAGACGTGGCTCCTCTGACTGCATCTACCAGCTATAGCCCATATACTCCCCAGCCCCCGGCTCCGGTCCCTGCTGCCAGAGGATTCCCCTTGTGCATAAAATGACACTGAGTAATACTGAGCTCTGTCCTTTGCAAGACTCCACTATACAATACTCATGCAACCCAGACAAACTCAGATAGTCTCGCAGAGAGCAAGGCAGATTTTTTTCATGATAAGAGAGTATCATATTTCATTTATTGCCCTGGACCAGGGTGAGATCCTTTGGAACTGAGGAAAAAAACTAATCAACATACCCTAACAAAATGCGTATGTTTTTTTTTTAAAGGAATATTGCACAGTAGCTATCTTTAACCAAGCCACATAGCTGCACAGCAACTGATGGAAAGAAACAAGAGTTTCTTTCCCCCTCTGCCAGAAGCGACTTTTCAGAATAACAGATCTGCCAGAGGCAGACTGTGCCTCTAACAATGCGAAGTGATGATACAATTACGGGCAGATGTTCAGCCAGGTCACCAGCGTGTGACTTTAGTCGCTGCCAGCCTGGGACTCCCACCTGCCAGCTCAGTTATCTGCCTCCACGGCAGCWGCAAAACCCCTCGGGCTCGCCCTGCAGCCGAGGAAGAGAGCCCCTGCAAGGACACCAAGCCCGGCTACGTACCTGGCCTCAGCTCGGCGCGGCCAGCTCCGTATCCCGCACGCCCCAAGTAGCAGGGGTAGCAGCTTCTCCAGAGGTAGTGGTAGTGGTTGCCAGCGGTACCGGGGATGCCACCCAAAACCCCGAAGGACCACAGCAGCATCCAGAACTGCCTCTGCTCCTGTCCCATGGTGGAAAGCTAACAGGCATCCAGGCAGGAGGCAAACAAAAAACCCACAACCCCACAAAACGCAGAGGCCCGCAGCACGCTGGAGACGAAATGGTGCCGAGCTGCGGGAACCGGGGAAAAAAACCGCAAACGAGCCCAAAAGCGAAGGGAAGCCCGGCGAGCGCGGCGGTGATGCGCGGAGCTGCGCGGAGCTGCGCGGGGCGGCGCGGCCGAGCGGCTCTGCCTGCGGGGGGGCGGTCCCGCCCCGCGCCGCCCCCGGCGGCGGGGTAAAGCCAAGCCCGGGAGCGCCCCTGCCCCCCGCCGGGCCCCTGTGCCCCCCGCCGGGCTCCTGCCCCCTCCCCCCCGCCCGGCCGGGCCCCTGCCCCCCCGACACGGCGCATCCCTCGGGAGCCGCCCCGGGCAGCGCGGCGGGGCCGGGGCTCGGCTTCGGCGACCGCCGCCCTCGGGGAGGGGAGGGAGCGGGAGCGCGGCGTGGGCTTTCCCGATCCCGGGCTTTCCCGACCCCGGGCTTGGAAGGCGGCTCGGACACTGCTGGGCACCGGGGAGCTGGGCACCGGGGACGGACGGACGGACGGACAGACGGCTTCTGCAGCAGCACAACCCCGGTGCAGCAGAGCAGCGGGCGCCTGGTGCTGTCCCGCGGCACACGCGTGGAACGACGTGACCCGCCAGAGGCGAAGGACCTGCCGCGGCATCTACCTGCACGGCCGCTGGGGATGCAGCCGGAACTTGAGCAGAACCTTCACCATAAAATAAAGCCGCATATTTGCCCAAAATACATCTGGCGAGTGATCACAAGCGGTCATCGGTGGCCAGGCTCTCCCACAGCACCCCAGAGCACCCCTGCATCGCTTTGCCCCCAGGGAGCTCGGCCACAGCTGCGGCGGGAGGCGGAGGGTGAGAGGAGCGAGGGCTGCCAGGCACTGAGCCTCATCTCCCACGCGCGGGCTCTCCCTGGCTAGTGACTTGTGCGAGTGGCCAGTCCGGGTCCAAGCACGAGGATGCGTGCACAGGCTGGTAAAATCCAGCTCCTCCACAAAAAAGCAGGGGCCTTGCGAGTCCTTTACTGATATCTGAAAGAGAGTTCCCCCTTAAACCTTCACTGGGCTTTTCTTAGAATTATTAAAAAAAGAAATCTTCATCAACAAATTTAAGCTCAAACGAGGAACAGCCACTGTGGCTACTCCAAAGAAAACCATGGTATTACCATTTCCTGCAAGACAGAGCCTAGAATTTTATTTTACCTTTTTCATTAAACAAGAAGTAAGAATAGCTTATTGGATTTTCCAGAGGCAAGCTCAAAAGCCTCATTTAACTTTCTGGAATGTTTTGAAACAATGTGCTTGCAGGGTTGAGCTGGGGGAGAGCAGGGCCTGCTACTTTGAGACAATTTAGCAGTATTATTTGGCTGTAGTAAAATTCCAAATTAAAACTTGTGGTTTAGACTGCAATGAATAGCATTCCATGAAAAATTTTGAAACACAGAGAGAAGCTGAATCCAGGAAGAAAATAACAATTTAAGGCTATTGCTGCAGCGGTTTCCAAAGGAAGGTGGACTCTAGTCACGAGTCCCCTTCGCAGATCGCTCCAAGCAAGAGCAGCTTCCTAACATTTCATGGACCACTTCAGCTCATCTTAATATTCACCCGTT
This sequence comes from Phoebastria nigripes, assembly GCA_035582835.1. Taxonomy (NCBI): domain Eukaryota; kingdom Metazoa; phylum Chordata; class Aves; order Procellariiformes; family Diomedeidae; genus Phoebastria; species Phoebastria nigripes. The sequence continues at coordinate 1,029,061 of JAYKAV010003044.1, read as the reverse complement.
GCAACAGTCCACATGCTTCTCATTAATATTTTGAGTTTAACAAAAATATCCAACCCAAAAATTTGTCAGTTACTTTGTGGAAAAAAAATGTAACCTTTCTAAAAGATGCTGCGGATTTTTAGAAGCGGTCTGCAGAAGTAAAATCAGTGCAAACTGCTAATGTGCCACAGCCCACCAGCTGTTTAACACGCACCTTCCTCTCGCTGCCTGGTAGGTCTACCAGAGTCCCCCGAGGAGATGCTCAGCACTGGGGGAGAGAGGACACGAGGCAGAAGAGGGACAGGAGGAGGGGAAATGCTGGAGGGGTATTTCTGAGAGGCACCAGAAATTACGCCTGCCACTCCCCAAGTCCCATGATGAACCGACTGCCCCATTTCATTGCTTTGCAACGCGCCTCTGACCGTGCAGTCATATGCTGCCATCCTGCTAGAAGCCACTTTTAGATCTACCAAATACCACCCATTTAAAAATAACACATTGCCAAACATTATGAATTTTCATTGCTGGCCCAGCTCAGCTCCTCGGGAATACTCCCTCTGAGCAGCGACACTGAAGCCATTACAATGGCTAGTGTTGACACTTTTCCTGTAAATGTTTCCAGTAGTGTTGACATGCAAAAATGAATGTTGCCACAGAGCTACGAAAAATGGCTTAGACCAACTTCCTCAGTTCAGTAATGTTATTAAGACATTGTCTATATTAAATTATCCTTGCCTGGAATGCAGATGAATCACAGCGAGCGCAGCTCTCCAAGTGACTCCCTGACTCCACAAGCACCAACCAAAGGGACCTTTCCACTGGCTCCATGACCTGGAAATTCCTCCTACCCAGGCATATGCAGCTCCTGACAAAGAACGCTAGCACAGCCGCTGATGCTCAACAAATTATGTGACAAACTTGTTCAATCTCATATTTTCTTAGACTGCTAAAAAAAAAAAAAAACCAATGATGAGAGGCTCAGACTTTTCCGAACGGCTCTGTGGTATAACACATGTATCAGAAGTACATCAGGCTTGAACATAAACTGAATCCTGCTTATGTAATAAGTTATGCTTGGCCAGGTTTGAGCCAGCTCGAGCTTCCTTGTCACCTAATTTACTTCAGCTGATTAAGTACTAAGAGTTGGTTTGAGTATGGTAACACATTACAATCAGCAGCAAATCATTACTGCTTCCTGTGGAATTAGCTAGGAGAGCGTTAACATCCAGAGGGGTTCTTTAAACAGGGACCGAGCTGGACCGAACCCGTAACTCTCATGGAATTTCACTCAGATTCAGGCTTAGCATTAATAAATTCTCCTAAGAACCCAAACAAATTACAGCTGACGATGTGGTACTTCGCAGTTCAATGGTGTGTTAAGTCCTGGAGTTAATTCATCCCTGCACAGACACAGGTCAACCAGCTTAGGTAAATGTGAGTGCTTGAATCTTCATCCAAAAATTACCCAAACCCTGAATCAAGTTTCTTCTGACATTTTAAAAAGGATTCTATGGTTAAAAGGAAATAGCCAAATGGAGAATATGAAAGCAGTCCAGAAAAATGCAAGAGGTGAAACACTGAAGGGGAACGGAGAGGAACAGGCTGAGGCACGGGGTTTGTGACCTTGGGGGCCAGCACAGCGCGAGCCATCACCTCGTGTGGCGTGTAAAAAGCACGTGGCGCACGGCTGCCTGGGAATATGAGCAGTGCAAGAAGATTTGCAGCTGCTGGCTCGTGTATCTCTGCACAATGGAGGGGCGAGCGGTGGTTGTGCACTTAACGATCCCTGCTTCAGCATCTTTTATCTGCTTCACCCTTCCATGGGGTACATTCTACCTGTTTAGGGTTAGCTTTCCACCCTCAGCTACCTGGGGCTACTGTGGGCAAGGTTTTCATCTTATTCATCAACGTTAACCAAAGAAGATACCACAGGAATAGCTTAGAGGAAGAAACAGGAATGAGTACAAACTGGAAAAGCTAAGAGCTTTTAGTTTTTCCAGCTGCAGAGTTTGAACTCCCTCTTCCAGTCAGGAGTTGGCTTATTTCAAATGAGCTACCGAGCCCTCCTCGATCCATTTCAAAGGGAATTTAAAGAGGGGAAAATTCCCATAGAATGGTGTTCTGTAATGGCACCTGGATTAATTGGCCTATGGCGCTGGTATGTACTGGTTCCCTGAACTCCTCATCAAGCTAAGGCTTGTCTGGCATGAATCCCAAGGTAATCTACTCGAATGGTCTCAGAAGCTGGAAGAGGAAGGTTCACCACCTGCAGTTAAAGGCTAGCCCAAAACAAAGGCTACCCCTCTAACAGGTGATTACGGTTTAGGGAGTTCACTCCCCACTTTCGTCTCCTGATAGCCTTTCAGCTGAGGTSAGAGAGAAGTTTGGCACCACCTGGATCTATCTGTCTACATTGAGAGGAACTTCAAATTCCAATCTGTTTAGCCATGACATCTTGAATCCGTGGATTAGCAGCTTGGGCGCTCTGTCCTTGTGCCCTGCTGTAACGTTGGCTGATGAAGAGTCAGATAAACAAACAGCGCAGGAAATTTAACACATACCAGTCAGGGGCTGCATGCTGACATGTATTCCAGACAGATTTTTGAACCCCTCTATGTGTGCATAACGAAAATGTTGGCCGGTAATTAAATGAACAAAGACCCCCGTGTGCTGAATTAGGTTTATTACACCCAATCCAGCTAAAATGCTAATTTTCATTTAATTTTGGAGCTAATGCCCTTGTCCTAAGGCGGCTATGAAAAGTTCAGACATGCTTCTCTATGTGAAGTGGCGCTTAGAAAGATAAAATAAACAACAGTATGTGAGAATCATATTTTAGAGGTTTGGTTTATGATGCTTTCTAAGGGCTCTATCCACTGCATCCTCGGCTGAGCTCTCTCCATCACGCCTATCGCTAGGGCAGAACCCTGTGCATACCAGCCCTTCCAAAAGTGTGTGCAAGGGTCCTGGCTTTCTGCAAAACCTCCTACAGCAAAACAAGAAAGTTGAAGGTGAAGGATGACTTAGTACCACTGCAAAAATGAGCTCCTTTCCCTGGGACGTAACTTAAACCTGAATTGATGGTGGCCAATGGATCTAGAAAAGGGGCTTCCACATCTTTCAAGTCCCTAACATTATCATGTAACATTGTGTAGTGGAACCTCAAGAAGATGTTGTTCAAACAGAACTTGAGCTCCCCTAGAATTTGCCATACCTCAAAAATTGTTGTAAAAAAGAAAACCTGTTTGTTTCCTGTAAATAATGTCCCCAAACCGCTCTACAGACAGTTCTTCCACTATAGATAAAATTAGAAATACAGAAGTACTTGAGAGGCTCATGGTTATGAGTATAACCATCCCATATTCAACAAAACAGAAACACTCTACAAGCACCTAAGTCAGCTGTATATTACTGATACCAGTAAATCATATGAGAATTAGTAGCGTATCAAATACATTTCCTTGCAACTCTAGATCACTAGCTCAAGTTCAAACCACGTAAATAAAGATGAGAGCTGGTACCATCCAGGGACTCAGTGCCAGTATTAAGTGAGCTTGTCAGACAGATCCCAGAGAGGTACAAGAGCTAATTGGCTCCTTTCCTGCTAGCATTAGCAAAGCAGCCCCGGACTGAATAAATCCAAGGGAGGATTTTCTTTCTAACTATAATCCCTTTAGCTCAGAAGTGAAAACACACTGGAGAGCCAAACACTGCTGCTGCTACTGCCCACCTGCCTGTTTCATGGATAAGACCAAGCCAGGAGTTATTCTGTAAGGTACAGGGCTAGGTCTGAGCCCGCAGCGTGCACACACACACGCGCACATGCACACACACGGACACATACCCTAACCCCGTCCTGTGGCGGACGTTGCTGGCAGTGGGAAATGGCAGACAGTGGGAAGTAACTGGAGGGTCCTGTAGCTCAGAAGATGTCACATGTGACCATCTCTGCTTGTCATTGCGTCTGACAAGCATGCCAAGCTCTGGACAGCCAAACATTTCAAGAATCTCTTATATTTCTTTGCAGCGTTGTGGGAGAACATTTTCACTTGTTTTAAGATCCCAGTCATCAGCCAACCAATCAACACCCTGGCATGAAAGAAATTCCTTTTTTTTGCCCCTTGCTCCTGCAATGGTATCCCCCACCTCCCATATTTCTACTGAGAGTGAATCAATGTAACTTTAACCAATTCTGGGCAGGAAAAGCAGCAAGCTCTCCCTGAGCTATAACATCCCTCTGTTTCTGAATAGAGGTTAGGTTGGAAAGTCCTGATGTAGCCGAGATTAAATTTTTTTCTTCAAAAAATTTCCTACCTTAGAAGCAAACACTGGGTCCTGGTAGTTTTCTGCCTCTCCACACAAAGCATCCTGCTGATGTTATTGCTCAGCTATTTGTTTAGCAGATACTTCAAAGAGCAGGACTCCGAAGAGGCCAGCCTGACATCACTCCGAGCCAGGCAAGAGCCAGGAATCAAGTCACAAGGGCGAAGCAAGTAAACTGCCGGTCTCTGAACCCGCAACTCATCTTCTCGGGCCACCCTCAGGAAAGATGCAAGGTCCAAACCCTCCTGCCTAACATGGAGCCAACAAACAGCTCCAAATATCTAACCTCATGTTTTGAAGCCCAGGCTGCTTTATTCAGGCTCCATCAGGACTTTGATCAAGAAAAGCTGAATATTTTGCAAACTGTAAACATTAGTCAGTGCCTTTTGTCTTTTCTGAACTCCCCCATCTGTACAAACATGGATCTAATCCCATTCACTCTTCTTCATACATGCATTAGCATTCAGGGTCTTTGGAAAGGGTTTCTTACCTGATGTAAAAATAAAAATTAATGTAAAAAGTGGTGAGTACAGCAGGGTTCACCCACTATCACAGTAGTAAGACTGATGGAGAAGTGCAAACCACAGAGAGGATAACTAACACCCGCTTTGCTGGCGTCTAGAGATTCACACTTGAGCAAAATGGGAGTTTGAGTGATGTGGCCCAATGCAAATTCTAGTCTCGGTTAATTTAGGGCTTAATCTTTCCTGTGCTCTTTTTTTGCGTGATGAAACCTGCAGACAGAACAAATGCATGCAGAACGAACGAGGAGCTCCAGGAGGACAATGGCACTCACTGCATCCCCCCCGCCCCCCGACACCGAGTCGGGCAAAGGGGAGGGACCGTGGTGGGTTGCCATCTCCATTGCGACGAGGGGGAGAGAGGGGGCACGTGCGGGCTCTGTGGGCACAACTAATTACAAATAATTCCAAGAATATACGCAAAGGGATTCACATTGTCTCCCCTAAAAAAAAAAAGGAAAGAAAAGAAAAAAAAAAGGATTGTTTGTTTCCACCAAAATCCTGAACCTCTTAATCATCTGAGAAGCTAATCCTCATCAGGGGAATTCTGGGGAAACTGAAAATATTTTAGCTTGGCTAAGATAAGGGCAGAGCTGTTTATTTCACACATCTCTACAGTGGTACAGAGCCAGGAAATACTTTTCAGTTATTTTCAACAAAACAAGACAAATGTACCAAATTGGCAAGAAAGTGACATTTTTCTGCAGAATTCTTTAATGTCCAAACCGATATCCACAGAAATGACTCCCTCCCAGTTTGTCAGCAATCTTTGTTAATTATTTTGAATACTTTTGGACTTCTGCTAAGCAAACCAGTGCTGAAAATATGCGAGAACTCCCCACAAAAACATGACCATCCTAAGCAATCAATAGACTACCCTGCAGCGGGCATTTTAATGTTGCACTAGAGAATAGAGCTTCAGATTTCTGGTCTGCAGGAGCCCAGTAAAGGTGTCTTTCTCTGATACTGTCAGTGAATCCTGGAACTGCAATATACTCCAAAATAATGTATCTTGTTCTTGGCTCTAATAAGCAAATAGCTTTTAGCATTTTTCTGACTCTCGGCTCCAGCCGACTCGAACACGCAGCACTTGCACAGATGATAACGCCCAGGGAGAAAGGGATGGGGATCTACTCAGTGCACAACAGTACAGATTCAAGCTGTAGGAGCCGAAACGGCGACATGATGTGAGGCTTGCTCTGGGTATGATGCTAATACAAATCCCATCTAGTATTTTCATTTTACAAACATAAAATTGCGTCTTCTCTTCCACTTTGGTTTGAAAGCAGGAGATTTAAAGTGGAAGACAGGGAACAATGTGATGATATAGACTCCGAAGGAGAAATCTCATCTCTTTTGAAGCAATAAAATACACACCATCGACTTCAACAGGGCCGAGATCTCACCCTGAAAACTGCACTTCTATCCAGGTCAGGCTTTCCTTCTATGCCTGTCATTTATACCTCTAAGCGTGCAGCAGAAAGCGCGYGCTTCCTCTGGGTGGCCAAACAACATCAGAAGCGTGCACGATACGAGAGAGGAGAGGGAGAACCCGAAAGCCTCTCCTTTGGCAACGCGGCCACGACCGCCCCGCAGCCCGCGGCTCCTGCGCAGATCCCCCGTGCAGCCCCTCGCTGCCGGGGCTGGGGCTGCGCGAGGCGGCTGCGGCCCCCCCGGCCCTACCTGCGCACGCCTTCCCGTCCTGCTCCAGCCTCAGCCCTGCCGCGCACTTGCAGTAGAAGCTCCCGATGGTGTTGCAGCACTGGGACTCGCAACCACCGTTCCCCGCCTCGCACTCGTTCACGTCTGGAAGAGAGGAGAAGCGGGAACACAGGTGAGCTGCTGCTGCCAGACCAAGCTGGGATACTGCATGAGAGGAAAAACAACTGCTTTTATTACAGCTTATTTTCCTATTATTAAATTTTCAGCGCCAGTAAGAAAAAAGAGCATTAACCAGCACAAAACGATTCCCCTCATTACATGATGAAACACTTAAGATGTCACTACCCAAAGGATTCCTACCCTGGATGAACACTGGCACTTGCACGGATAAGAATATATTCATTATTACAACACGATGCCTCACTCTGAAATAGCCATTTTGTTCATGAAAACGAGAGGACCAAATTTCTCTACATTAAAAATCTGTTGCTTTAGAAGTTTTACTTTCTTGTCTTAAATCAGAAGGGTAGAACTATCACACTCTTCCACTAAAATTCCTTCAAATAAAACTGCAAAAGTTGCCTGAATAGTATTAATCCAGAAGACTAAACTAAAAGGTTGTAAAAATGAAAATGTCCACATAGTACACCTTTTCTACTAATTTTTGTAACTCAAGCCCAGAATAAGTCACGTTACCCTACCGAAACCAGAGATTTCTCTTCCCCTCAGCGGGGCAGGGGCCAGACCTTTAAGGATCACAGAGCACCTTTCTCAAATTACCTTTTAAATAGAGTGAATGACTAATGACCAGGTGAAAATGCAGGAATCACCACCCCCCTGTTTGCCTTATACCTACACACAGGCTCCCTCCACTCATTCAGCTCCGACAGATTTAACAACTGGGGACCCAAAACCAGCCAAAATCTGTGCTTCCTCTCTAACTCTGAAGCAGCATCCTCCCAAAAGTCCATCTGGAAGCTGTTAATAAGCACTGGAGATGCTTCCCATTTTCACACCTCACCAAAATACATGATAGCTACTTTAATTAGTCCAAAAAAAATAGACTGTGTATGTTGCCAAGGCTCCCAATGTACGACGTATCAGCTGGCTACACAACCCCAGACTAACAGACCGAAACCTCTACAACCTGCAGACAATAGCCCACAAGCTTCAGCTGCCCAGGCTTTTCGGGAYGGTGTGGGCACGGGACCTGGCCAGGCAGACGGGGAGCCTCTCCCACTGCCGGGCTGCAAACCCCCGCTCCCGCATGGACCATGCATCCCCAGTCCCTGGGAGAAATACCGAATGCTCAGCTAGGAACGTCAGTCCCTGCCACAGCCTCTGAAACGCCTTCTGCCTCCAAAACGGCAGAGGGAACTGGCAGCGAGACGGTAAGGAGGAAACCTTGCACCACATCAACGTTAGGCCATTTTATTATTTTCAGTTACAGATCAAAATCAACCCCAGATTAGGAAATGCCAAGTTTCAGTTAGACATGTGAAATATATGAGGAGGTTTCAAAAAGATTGATCAGTTGTTGGCAAATTCTTGACATTTGGCACTAAGCAAGGCACTCTAAAAATGTATTTGTGCTTAAGAAGCTACTTTTTTTGCTCTGTAAAGAAGCATTTCCTTCTTAAAAGAAAGTAGAAATATGGAGACAAATACTGTTTTAAGGCATTTGGTCTGGATGGAAGAATAACGAGCTGTAGCTTTGCCAAAAACGCGTGCTTCAGCCATACTGTACTCTGTACATTTCCTTCTGCTACTGCAGATAAATCTGGGTTTTCTTTTGCTCACCCAGAGCCGACAGAGCTCGTGGTCTGTCGGGAGCCAGCCCCCTTTCCATCTGCTCTTAGCTCTGAGCCCGACTGGAGCTCTGCTGCCTCCGTGGCCAGACGCAGGCAGAATCCTTTGACAAGCCACGGGGAACAAGGCCAGGTCAGGCACACACCGAGAGCGGGCACACGCAGCCCCCCGAAAGGCAGCCAGTCTGGGTTTACTTCAGCATGCTACAGAGAGGAAGCCTGCAGGCAGCTGGACAGCCGTGGACCTTTGCACATGTTATTAGCACGTCCCACTGAAAGAAAAAAATAAACGGTATCGGCGTCAGCTATCGCGTTACATTTTAAATACAAACTGGGGACCGCAAAGCAGTGCAGCCCGCCTGGGTACCATCCCCGCAGCCACGTGAGGACGGTGCTGCTGAGGCTGCTCTYGCCCGCTGGGCGAGGGTGCACCTGGGCGGCGAGCAGCTCCATCCCGCTCCCTACGGCTGGGGAGCTGCTGTCAGACACCCGCTGTCTCAAACGCCACGTAGCCGCAATCTCGCTCTGTTCACAAGCATACGCGAAGCAAGTCGCTCCCGTGAGTGCCATGTGAAATTCCACTTTAGATGCAAAGGAAGGTGGACGTTGAGTTAGGTGGGTGGCACGATGCAGCACAGCAGCACGCGCACACACAGCGCTCGCCGCAGGTGTGACTGCAGCAGCCAGCAGGGACGGGGACGGGGACAGGGACAGGGATGGGCAGAGCCACCACTGCGCTCCGGGCATCCACCGTGCTCTGCYGGCAGCGCTTCCCCCGCCCGCAGAAAAGCTCTTTGCAGAGGCATCCGTGCAGTGATGCTCTTTATTCAGTATAAAACAGGCCCTAGATCACTCCTGCGATAACAATAATAAAAGGTGTCTGCGGGTAGCGCGCTAACCTGTCAAGCCATGAAGAATTAAATGTATTACCAGCCAAGAATAGAGTTAGAGAAGGACAGTGATCAAAACAAGGCTGATGTGATCAAAGAGACCCACCATTTAATTCCCTCAGCCTCTTCTAATTCAGTCCTGTCTGGGCTCGGAGTTCCCTAACTACTTCTGAAACACCAGACCGTGCAAGTTTTGTTTTACTTTTCAGAAATCCTAAGACCTGCTAGAGCTTAACGAAATCCCCAAGGGTTCATATTTGCTCAATCCTCCCATTGCAGCAACCTGCCAGCATTAGGAGACCCACAGTTCATTCCAAATGCTTTGTGTAAGAGGGAACGGCTACCAGGTGGTTAGTAGGAGGGCTACCCAGCGGCTCCCTACCTTCTCTCTGACAGTGGATTTTCACACTACAGGTGTTAAAAGTATGAATTCAATAGCTCCGTAAATTTTAATTAGATTTTCGTGTCCTGTAACTGCCTAAACGCAGTATCTGTTTGAAGAAAGGTGTGTTACTGTCACAACTGTATGAAGAAGTTGTGACTTCAAACCAGTTCTGGAAAGTAACTGTTCATCAGTTAAAGGCTTTCTTATTTTCACCAAAGATCTGGCACGACTTACACGTATTGTCCTACTGTGAACTGCTTTCAAGACAGATGCCAGCTCTGGCAGCTACACTAACAGGTGACACATGGACCCTGTTTTACGTGTTGTAAGAAAAGTGATTCTAAGTGCTGTGAGTGACGCTCACAAATACAAGAGAAAATTCTTGTTCCTGCTCTGTCCATTGTTCCTATAACCATTATCACACGGGTTTTATTTACACAAACAATATCGGTGGTTAGACACACTGATGGGCAATGCAGTATTTCAAAGAAATACTTACTGACTTGTTATGGAGAGCAGAGGGGGAATTAGGAAATGTGACCCTGTGGGATTTTGTAAAACTTAAAGAAGGCTTAAGAATTTGAAAACCTGATGTTTTAGAAGCTAAAAGGGCAGCTGGAGGCAATGAAACATCTGTCATGCTGAGTTAGGCAAGGAAAGGAGTAAGAAAGGCTTATCGGTTTGAAGGTCCTTCCACAATGCAAGTAGCCTGCCTGGATTTTATGATCCAAAATTTGTCTTAGTCCTGCTCATCTTCATAATGTTTCATGGTTTAATAAGCCTCTTGCTCAGCTTCTCACACAGCAACACCTTAAAGCTACGCCTGTGACATCAATCTGTCGCCGTGGAGGAGACCTTTCTGAGGCCATAAATCCAGATTATAACCTTATGAAGGATGAGACAGAAACCTTAGGAGGGGAGGGAGGGGGAGAGGGAAAGACATCTTAAACACCAAGGAACAAAGCYGATTTGGGCAATATGAAGTACGTTTACCTCGAATGAATGTCTACAGAAAACAGCGGCTGCATTTCGAAAGGTTTTGAGCAGCTGTTTGTTCTGGGTGTGCTTTGCACGTTGGGTCTCACACCTCACGTTTCAGAGGCAAATGAATGCAAAACCCAACCAACTAGACAACCAGAAATCACAACGGTGCCTTCAACTGAAAACCTGACCTTCTTCTGGGCCCACACCAGGACTCAATGTCATCCAGCTCAGAGCAAAGCCACAAATCAGCCACTGGCTTTTCGAAAGGCTTTGCTGTCCGGTTTCGCAGACTCTGACGGAGAAGAGTTTGCCACTGAGCTTGAAGGGCTCTGTAGCTTTGCTGGGTATGTGCCGGATACCGCTGAAGTCTAGCATATTTGAAGGGCTTTTTATTATTATTATTTTTTAACAGCAGCTTTTGTATAAAGTTCCCTTTAATCTTTTAAACGGACACAATCTCAGCAGCTTCCCTATAAGCCGTACGTTTCCCCAGAAGGATACAGCGAGAGCAGGAGTTATTCTTGCCTCCACGTTTTGTACAAATAAGCACTGTGGTTAGACTCTGCAAACACTATTTTCAGTTCTTAGAGCTTGTGTTTATCAAAGCATTATGAAACTTCCTTCCGCCGTGACTGAAACATACGATTCACAAATAAAACGAAGAGCACTCCTCATCCCCCAACTCACCACGTGCTCCGGCACCACCGCCGTCTGTCTACCTCATACGCTTTGATCCCGACCCCTCGCTCCTGCCCAGGAGCTGCTGCAGCTCAGAGCTGACGTCTGCTCGAACTCCRGTTTGATTTCACGCTGCTGCTTCCAGCGAGGCACCCCGGCTTTCTAAAGGAGGGAATCCCAGCAGTCCTCTCAGGGCAACCAAGCAAAGCGTGAAAGCTCACAACGGAGGAAAGTCCTACGCTGGCAGAACTGGGAGGCTCCGTGTTTGTTCCCCACAGTTTCTCCTAAACCTGAATCACCCAAACGCCAGAGCACTCCTGTCCCCTGCCACTGCCAGCACCTCAGCCAGTGAAAGTGCCACTGCACTCCAAGGGCATTAATTGCCAACTACCATAGAAAAGTGGCTCTGAGATACTAATGGCCCATCCTTGTTTCGAAAAGGGGGAGAGGCTGAGGTGAACTATTTTGCTATCATCAGTTTGGGGCTATTTGGCCATTCTGAGTTATAAGATCTTTGGACAAAGGATACCTTGAAATTGTAGTCAACCCCCCAGCACAGAAGTATGAGATTTATTTTGCCTCTGCCAGGCAGCTGTGAATCAGCTGTCACCAGCAGCCAGGTGTCACGAACAGAGAGTGGTAAAGGTTGGTCCCTAAATCAAACCTGAACCTCCTGAAGCTGCGAGCTAACTAGGAGCAGCTGTGCTGGAATCGGTCCTCACGGGCCCTTGGGAGGAAAGGTTATATATTATTCCCTGGAGGTTGTCGTGCATCTTTGAAACAATCCATTAGTATTTTAGAAAGGTGTGATGGCTGCAGGCATTCCCTCACTCAATGTGCTTGGCTTACACTAAAGATTTTAGGCATGCATGCCGTATGCCACCCAAAATTACAAACGCTCTGCTCTTCTCCTTTCCCCCAAGGAACGGTGCATTAGGTGCCAAAGGCATAGCTGCAGGAATGGGTGCAGGTTTCAGGGGCAGGTTGTGTTACAGCACTTACAGCCGACATACCAAACCACGCTGGGCACTGAGCAGGCGCTGGCTGCTTCTCCCCTCTGAAGCACCAATGTAAACCCAGGGCTGCTTCATCACCGTTGTTCTCAGCTGATGCAACCGAGACCTGAACCTGGCCCACGGACCACGTATTCCTGAAATCACCGCCCTGCGTCAACTTTTTTTGCTACAACATCAATCCTGCCTAGAGCTTTCTTGGACTCGTGTTTCCTGACAAACTCAAAACTCAGTTCAAGTTCACTGGAAGGTCTGGAATTCTTTCACGGAAACCAGGACTGGGTTTGAGCACAAAAAGGGCCAAGTTACCATTTCCCACTGAAGCCATGCAAAACTCGCAGATTCTTCATACTTCTCATAGGGAATCCAGTCAAAGTATGTCATTTTGGCTAAAGTCTTAGGCCTGTCCAAACTCCATAATTCAAATCCAACCTGAGAGACCGCAATCCGCACTTGGACTTGGAGATTGAGGGTTTTTTTACAAGACAATCCTGGGGAAGAAAAGAGCGCAAAGTTGCACATGGCTCAACAGCGAGATACCAAATGACCGCAAACAGACTTATCAGTGCTTGGAAACGCGACTGCAGGGGCGCAGTCACCCATAAACGTTTGGGGTTATGGATATAAGTCTGCTGCTGATTGCTCAAAAACTCAGCTGTGGAGGGGAAAGGTGAATGGTGAACTGCATGACACCGTTCAGGTTATTTGGATTCAGTTTCTGTGTCCAGATTATTCCTATACTTCGTATCACCCGGGAAATGTAACTTTTCACCTGCATTGGATGATTTTTCAAAACTGAAAAAAAGCTCAGTGTCCAAGAATACTACCGAGTCAACTCGAACCTCAGCAATGAAAGGCCGGTATTTCGTGCACTCACGTTTTCATTGCGTTAACAGAGCAGAGGACTCACACGGCAGCTGGAGCGTGCACGGCGCTCTGCTCGGTCCCCTCTGTAGATTCCCTGCAGACCCTTGAAACCAAGTATGGGTCGCCTCGAATCACACCCACAGGCTCCACCTATACTTGATTTCCAAGGTCACGCACAGCGGACGTCAGGGAGCTCCCGGAAACCTGTTCCCCGAGAAAGGCTTCTTCCTATCCTTAGTTTTATTCCTACGTTTACTGAAATGCCAGGTAAATACAAATAAATTCAATATGAAACTTCTTATGGGACTTCTGTTAAAACTTGTTTTCAATTCATCTCTGTTTGTAGAACACATACAAGGTTGCTTTTTTTTAAGAAAGAGTTACGAACACATAAGAGAATATTGTACCGAACTTTCATGCATATAACACATTTTTTCAGATAATCTGTGCTCATTTGAAAACACCAATTTTCAGATAAGTCACATCCCCACTAAACTAAAGGTAGGCAGGAATCAGAGGTTGATTAGAGGAAAGAGATATATGCAATATAACTGGTAAATAGGTGTTTTGTTTTCTGCTTGTTTCCCAAATAACTCACAGAGAAATGAGCGCTACCTGTGCAGCGTGATGCAGCACAAGCAGATTCCCCAGGCAGCTCTTCTGGTGCATCTCAGCTCTGACCAGAAACATTCCTAAAAACACAGGCACAGCGCTCCAATACATTTCAGTTTAGCCTTCAGCTATCACCTCGCTTTTCTAGCTCTGTGCTCCCTCGAGGCAGTGATCGCTAGAGGTTTTAAAGCATTGCAATCGTTTATATTCATGTTCGTTATCCTTAGCAATTGTCTACCTACCTATGCAGTGCCCAAGCCAGCCAAAAATAACTGTAAGCGTCCTATGATAAAATCGCCGCTGAATTGTATAATCCTTCCCAGATGCAGCCTAACCTTCAAACATTCAAAGAAACCCAAGACATTTGAAGTGGCAGGGCTGCGATATGAAAAGAAATATATCATTTTAGTTAAATTAAAAAAAAATCCATCCATATTTTCAAGCAGCTTTGCAGAGGAATACTTAGGCTTTTTACAGAAGTGACTAGTTTACTAATGACCATGTTTCTTATAAAGCTAAATTCATCTGCTTTGGAAGAATTTCATACTGCTACTTTAGCCTTGCACCTGTGCAAGTTGTCTTTCAAATACATCCTCAGTCCCTAGCTGAGTCCAAATCCCTCCCAGCGTTAGAAAGGGCAGTGACTTGCTCTCTTCTCTGCATCGTGCCTTTCCTTCTGCATCGCACCGTACAGCTCTACTTACCTGTATTTATCATCCTTCTGGCATCTCTTTCTGTGGTGGCTCAGAAATGTCCTTTTAAACGCATCAACGTGCTGTTCTTCTGCACGGACAGGACAGACGGACAGACCAAAGGCTCGGCTGGGTTTATGGCTTACCTTCAGGACTGCCGTGGCATTAGCGCTGGGCTCAGAAGCTTGCTTCTCGGGACCATTTGAAGGTCCTGCGTTCCCCTTTGCTCTGTCCAAACACGGCGTCTGCCAGGAGTCCCCGTCCCTGCCACCGTCCCTGGCCAGCCCGGTGCGAGCAGCAGCCCTCTCCCGGCGCTGCAGCCAGGGCTCCAGCCAGCAGCGAGACTGACAGCACTCCAATCCAAAACATGAACTGGATTTCTTGGGAAACTAAACATTTTGGAGGATCTGCATTTTTGCGATGTGAGTTGGAATTACAGGTAAGCCTGGCTTAATCTGAAGGATTCAGAGGCTCAGGACCGAGGCGGAACGTGACAGTGGTGGTACCCATTCTGTATCAACCTGGCTACTACGCTCCAGCATTCACAAACTCACTTTGACACCTTTTGCTAGGAAAGGCTTGAAATAAAATACCAATAACAGTAGGTATTCCTATTCTCTATGAGAATCCCCAAGTCATTTTAAGGAAAACAGAATTCAGGCACATCTGGTATTTTATTTATGGAGGTTACACACTCCCACATGAAAGAAACCATCCACTTAAACTGATAACAAAAAAACCCCACTTTCCCATCTGCCTTTGGCCTAAGAGGCCATTAATATTCACAGCCTATTGTCAAGCGACTTTACAGCATCTTGTAAAAAGGCCTGAAGGAAGCTTAAATGCCGAGAGGCCCCAGTTTCGTAGCATCTGGCTTTCCCTTGAACAATGGCTGCCCCTTTCCAGCATATCCAGAAAACACACCATGAAGTGACAGAGTCATTTCCCAGCTTGAAAGCACACACATCAGCCAAGTTTTGGGGACTCAGGGCAGAGAACATGACCCTCGACAGAAAAAGGAACGTCTTGGTACATTATTCTGATGACCCACGAAAGATAAGTGCACTCCAGACCACACAAATCATCTCAGCTATTTGCATATTCGCAATTCCCTAGAAAGGAGGACCAGGGTCCAAACTTCGATGCCGATGTGCCAACCTCTTCCCCATCCCAGCAGATTAAGTTTTTACGTGGCTTGATTTCCCTTGAGTAAAATCACCCAACGTGGTGGCAGGTGAGAGAAGCTGGCAGGAGATTTTCTCCATTCCACTGCCTGCTCTTCCTGGCTGAGGACGGCAGCCCTAGAAAGTGCTGCGGTAGCAACGCAACAGCGGATAATAAATGAGCAATTACATATGGTTATCAGCAGACAGGTCCCCAGGACACCACCGCCACAGCCCCCGAACGCTGAGGGGCTTGCTGCAGCGGGGCAGCCCGGGGYGCGGGCAAAGCCTGACGAGCATCACCTCCTCTGCCAGGAGCCGAGGGCAGGGAGGGCACCTCTCACCGCAGCCCGCGCCAGCCGGGCTAACGCAGCAGAGTGCCAGTGTTAGTTAAAAGCATGACCGCAGGATTCAGGCTGCGAACGGGAATGTTGCTGGCACCAACCTCCCTCTCCAAATCAGAAAATAACGATCACAATTCAGGCCGTGGAAAAAGGGGGTGAAGCAGGACTCGGGGGGGACGACCTTGCTGGGATGTGTCTCAAAGGCGAGGGCTGTGTGTATCAGGYTGCCAGCTGGGAGAGCGTGGCTGGGAACATCGCATGAGGCTGCAGGTAACAAGCTGCAGCACCTGGCTTGGCTGCACCCTGCAAGGGCCCTTTCCCCTCCGAGAGCAGGGAAGTTGCTGTTTTCCTGGCCACAAGCAGATGGACTGCTCTGCAGTTCTTGCTGTGACTTTTCTGTGGAGCCAAAAGCTTCCACTGCGTGTGTGGTTTTGACTCTCTTTGCTCTCTCCAGTCCTTTAYGTTCGCCCTTCCTCATGTCG
Source organism: Phoebastria nigripes (assembly GCA_035582835.1). Taxonomy (NCBI): domain Eukaryota; kingdom Metazoa; phylum Chordata; class Aves; order Procellariiformes; family Diomedeidae; genus Phoebastria; species Phoebastria nigripes. The sequence continues at coordinate 1,012,658 of JAYKAV010003044.1, read as the reverse complement.
GTGTCTGAGGAGGCTCTGGTGCTGCCGGGATTTTTCCCACGAGCCGCGAGAGGGACCCAGACGCTGCCGGTGCTCTGCTGAAAGCCGGGATGCTGCAGCTCTGCCCGAGAGGGAGCAAGCAAGAAGCAAAACCTCAAATACAAGCAGCCCAGTCTGTGCTGCTGTCTTCATTCTCATTCCTTCTGCTTTCAGCAGCCTATTTCCTCACCTTGGATAGAGCAAGCAGATTGGATTCGTTCCCAATATTCAGGGAAAAACCCCTTGCTGCTGAGACCCTTCCTTTTGCACATCCTCTAACGGCTGCTGCAGTGACTCCCCTCCCATCGCTCAGCCGGGACATGCCTGGTGGATATCTCAGCATCTCGCTAACTTCACAGCCACTTGCACGCCAGCAGCTAATTACTGGCAGCTCTCTTCTCTCTCTCTTCACTAAACACATTCTTTATTATAAATATAGGGGAGTATATTTCTGAGATCAGCTGTGCATTCCAAGCAAGACAGCTGTACGGCTTCCACGGTCCTCGCTGGTGAACCAGGAAAACAGAATTTCTTGTCTGTAAGGTGCAAAACTCATATCCTCAGCTGGCTCAGCCCCAAATACCTCTCAGCGATGCTGACCTGATGCCTATACAGAAAATCATCTGACAGGATGCTGTGTAAATGGTTGCTGGACATTTCTGCTCCACGATGGTCCAGAGAACGGTCTCGCTGCCTGGGACCTCGTGCCAGTGCATTCGCTCTGGCTACAAGAGAGATCCAGTGCCAGTCTTGGCTTCAGAAACACAGAGTGGGTGTCCGAGACCAAGTGTTCAAACTGATGCTTATTGCACCAAATAGGTCAGTAGAAGAACGATTTTGACTCCGTGTTTCAGAAACCATCTGTCCTACTCGACACCTCTGCAATAACGCCTGGGAGAACGACCGTCAGCGCAGGGAGCGCGCCCGGGCTGCAGAACTTGCAGTGCTGCTTGGACAGCTGTCTGCTGCTATCTAGTGAGAAACAGCATCGTTGCCTTTTCCCATCATCATCTTTCCCCCTTTTTTACTAAAAGAATTTTTAACTGCCTAATTAYTTATTATTGCAGAGGGAGAATTTCCATTTCCTGAGCATTTCAGACCCCRAGACCTGCCTTTTTCCTCTTCAGCACGTGCAATTGCAAGCAAGCACGAGCTGGCTGCACAGAGAACTTTGTTGTAAACTCCAGGTCAGACAAGTGTAAGATTGAACCTTCACATTTAGTATTTACAGGACTAGAAGCTTTTTGCCATATACTGCCGGTAGGGCAGCATCCATACCCGGACTGGACACTTAGGTTTCTGAAATACCTACTGAAGGCGGATGGTTCCGGTCCCCAGAGCTCGCAACATGCAACTTGCAAGCTAACAAAGGCTTGTGGCTTTCCAAATTCCAAATTAATTTCTTAGAAAGGATTCTCCCGGAGTAAATAAAACCTGTGAAATCTGTTTTTCCAACAGAATCCGCACTTACATGTGTAGTATTGTATACATACACATATATATAACTTCTACCTGTAACGTTTTTTCCCCAAAAAAACTCTGAGCTTTAAAAAAGCATTTTTCCCCTTTTTTTTGTAGGGAAGTGACCTTTAATAAGACAAAAAAATAAACAAAAGTTGCTGCATTTTGTTTGACCAAAAAAAATTAAAAAGAAAACTGCTAGAGTCTATATAGATTAAAAGTGGTTAAAATTGGGATAAAATAATTTTTATCTAATTCCAGAGGGACAACCCTGCACCTCTCCAATGGGAAAAATTCTCACCACAGTCAAAGGGTGAGGTAGGCACTTTAAGGAGAGATCCAGCTCTCAAGCATTGTCCCCGAGCAGAGCAGAGAGGCTTTATCCCCTCCCTCTGGCCGTAATAAAATTTAACAGACTTACAGCTGTTCGGAAAGGGCAGCACTGAACTGAATTAATTCACTTCAAAGATGAAACTTTGGATAATTATTTTCTAAAGATCAAGTTGCTGTAGCATATCTTCATTAAAACAGCTGTATTGAGAAAAAAAGCTGTGATGTCCTGAGAATTTGAGCTACTCTGTTTTATAGCCATTATAACAAAACCTGTTTAATAAAGTTTACGTAATATTCTCCCACTAACAAGCACTCCTGATGATCTAAAGGAAATAAGAGAATATGCCTTATCTAGTACTAAAATGTAAGCAGTAAAGTGCAGAAATAGCAGAACTGCATGGGTCCTACAGACACTTCTGCATGGCTGAATTTGGGTTGAAATAAAATATTTTCAATTGTTTCTCTGAAAATCTGCCAAACTGATGAGCCCAGAGCAGGCTGTTGCACAATTGCGTCAGTGTTGCAGCTTTGCTGCTTCCCCACTAAACATGTTTGAAAGGTTTGTTGGCAAACCAGAAATTACATACAAAATCCATGCTTGGTGAGGATATTTTTGTTTCTTTGTTGTTTTTTTCATTTTTGTTTTGTTTCCCTTTTTTACAACTCGGCACACACTGGGATTTGGCATCCAAGTAATTAAAAACCCCTTTCTGCCACAGTATATCCAGGAGAGCAGCCAGCGACCATACTGCTGCCTAGAGAAAGCAGCAGAATTGGGGTTGCAGACCCGGGGAATGCGAGCCCCCAAGGGTGTAACCAAGGGGAGAGTTGTTCAGCCCTGGGACGGGGAACCTCAGGGACGGGGCTCTTCCCCCACTGCTCAATTCTGGCTGCAGAAAAAAAACAGCGAYGGAGCCCCTGCTTCGGGCAGGGCAGAATTGCTTCTGGTGCAGAAGGGTATTGAAGGTGGAAAAGACAAGTTGCAAAATACAAGGGTATAACCAGACTTGTAAAAAAGAGAAATTGTAAGGATATATTATATATTTTCCCACCTTTCAGGAATTCCTAACCAGATTCTCACCCTTACCCACCTAACCGTCTATAAACTCAATGTCTTTCCATGGATTATATCAAATGCTCAGACAACCTCAGCCTGTCTCCTCCTGATCTACAATAACAGAGACATAATAAAACAGCCATGAAGACAGCACCTCCAGGAAATCTCTTCTTTTTAAAAAAAGAGCACAGCCTTTCAAGAGAACATGCCTGATGCGATCTGCCGTGGTCTGCAGGGAGCAGATTATCTTTCACAGCTCTGTAGCTTCCTGCAGCGCTCAGATAAAACTTACTCAGTGCAATGTTCATTGCTTTTCACAGGCTTTTTTGTTCACCCATAATTTCTTCTGTAATTTTGTGTCCAAACGGACATCACCTTAACTTTGCTGGTCACTTACGTGTAATTTTTCAAACACTTTTGATATATCTGGTCTTTTCTAATTTTTTGTTTATCATAATCTTTTTGTCATAAACTACCCAGCAGAAGGCTGCATCTGCTATGATAGGAAGGGCAGCATGTGAGTCATTTCTGCGATGCTTGTTAAGACACGTTGATGTAGAAAATGCAACAGCATGCATATAAAGATTCACACATACATACATATACATACATATATATGTGCAGTCTGTTTTAAGCAGAGGTTTGGAGAGTTCCAGGAGAGATGGACTAGAAACCACAGGTTCATTTTATCACAGTGGTATCATTCCCACACATACCAACCATGTATGTGCAATCTTAAATCCCCTGTTTAGTAATAGCCAGCCTTTCCAGAGTGATTGCATTATCATTTTTGGCTCCCGTTAAACTTCTCACAAATATAAATGTGTAAGATGGCCAAATTACATTTAATCAATATCATAGTTAGGGCTTTAAATTTTTATGAACTTAAAGTTGCATAAGACAGTGAGTTGACCTACGTCGACAATTAACTTTGCAGGTCTTTTTTAACTTGACTCCTGGACATGACGGGCTATGCCATGAAAAGTTCCAAAGGATTTTGTCTATTCTTTAAGGTATTTATTTTTTTAAAGAAGAGGAAAATTAAGCTCAAATATTTCAGTGGTTCAGTCCTGGTAAACACGTGACAGAGATGCATTTCTGCTCATCGCCTTTCCCAGCTGCATGGCCTCCTCCAAGACAAGGCAATTATCTTTTCTGTGAAACTGTCACCAGGGGCTTCCCAGAAGTCTCCCTGACCTAAAGGAGGCTCAAAATAATGTCTGTGACCTCTTCATCTGCATCAAAATGCAGAAGCAAAGGGCTTGTTGGGATCACTCCTTCCCCGCTGGAATGCGTGCAAATACCTGCCAGATCAGCGGGAGTTACTTCTTTAGGCTGTGCAGATGTTCTGGAGGAAGGAACATCTGCAAGAGATAACAGCTATGGGGATCTGAAAGTACTTCCATACACATAACTAGCTGTGCTGGGTATCTTCCGCGCAGCTTCCATTAAGGGGTGAGACAAAGATTTTCATCAAATGTACTCACTCCACTCAGAACACACACATTTATTCCTATCGATGTCATATGATTCCCTATTTCCTTAGCTTCTTGCCCATTGCAAGCCTCAGCCACATCACCAGAGAGATTCTCCTCTTTCTGCCCGTTCCTACGCTCTGTCACTGGTTTCTACTGAGGTCCTTGCTCTCTACTGCCTCGCCCAATTCATTTGCAGTTTTGGCAAGTTTCCACTTTGTCTTCCCGAGGGTCCTCAGCAGACAGAGAGGTGGGACAGGTAACACCATCCAGCCGGGCTATTTTTTTTACACAGGTTACCCTCAGTCTTTAAAGACTTTCTCCCACTGAAGCCAGAGGCAACAGTCTGACCAGTCTCAGCAAGAGTAACCTTAGACTCTCAACTGCTGCCATAAAACCTTATGGACTATAAATATCTCTCCATAGTGGAGAGAATTCTTTTTTGACACATTATATAATGGATGCAATATAAAAATATACTGCACTTGGCAGGCTTTTCAAGGCTTCCCTTCGGGAGCTCAACAAATGGGCTGGTGTTTGATGATTTTTTTTTTCCACTGTATGGCCAAAACTGCATTTCACGGAAAGACGGGAAGATGGCTCTCCTGGGAAAGAACCTGTATTCCTGTTACGGAGAAGCTGAAGAGACTTCCTTCAAAGTTTCCAGATCTTTGAAGTGACCTCAGTTCCATGAGATCACGGATGTGTTTGCCAAGGCTGAGTGTATGAAGGTGTGAATGTCAGCAGCAGTTTTGTCCTGTTATTAATCGCTTTTTGCAGAGAAGCCTGTGCCAGGATGAAGCTCTGTGCTCACCAGGCAGCTGGTGATCTTCAGCTGTGTGTCCCCACGGCACTCAGCCCATTGCCTCTGAACGGACCCCGGTTATGCCTCCTGCTCTCGCAGCAAAGCAGCCAGGCTAAGCTGGACTTGCTGCCATGTATCTGAGACGAGGCAGTAAGAAAGCATGGAGCTTTGTTCTCACTAGTTACATCGCCCTGATCCAAAGCCAACGAGATCCACACAGAATCAAGGAAAAATTTATCAAAATCTAGTTGGAGGGTTCAAAAGAAATGCTGTTGCAACAGGCTAAGCTGTAAAGAGTTCAGATAGGGACTGAAGATGAGTGAACTGGTCTGAGTGCCAGATGCATACGCACCAGGAGGCAGGAGGTCTGGGCTCCAGATACGTCCCAGACTCGCTCCGTTACCTTCCCACGGCCAAGTCACGTAACCTGCCATTCTGATTTCTCCAGCTAAAACATCAAAAGACATACCTACTTCACGAGTCCTTCTAGCTGTGATGCTTAACGCATCCGAGTCTGTTAGTAGCTTTATTAGCTGCTATGTGCATGTTTGCAGAGTACTGCTCATCTGTGGACCTCACTCTCCTGGAACATGAAATCGGCACCAACACTTGTTTCTCTCAGACTCTTGTAGTTAAGCAGAAGACTAACCAGGATAAAGAAATCAAAATTCCTGTCTCCTCTCATTTAAAAAAGGAACAAAGTGTTGACTTTAACATAATTATTCCTGATCTATAATATTGCATCCACAAATGACAATTCCGTTTCCCCCCTGTAGATACCTGTGAAATACAGCCGCCTTTGTTTACAACAGTGTTGCAAAGTGAGCGTAGTCAAGTGAATTTCAAGAAAAATGCGTTCTGTGAACAAACTAGGTGCACTTGTAATTTAGCAAAGCTCCAGGTATCATTACGAACATACCATGCCCAGAGCCTCCAGAGAATTCAAAAGAGAAGGATCCTAACAGATGCCTGTAAAAACCTGAGGTTTTCTTCTAAGTTTTTGGTTATTGGATTTGGTCTTTCCCCAGGAGGAGGAGGATATAGTCTGATATAGTACCCATAAAACTGTCTATCCCTAACAGTACAAACAACATCATAAGTCTCTTGATTTTTGCTTACAAACAAACCAGAAGCCAGAACCACTAGCTCTCATACAGTGTTGCCCTAAAAACATGTTTGATAGCTATTTTTAAGATGTTATTGTACACAGATATAAAAAATGCAAATTAAACTGTAAACAGAATACAAACAGAACTATCCAACAAAAGCTTATCATCTGCTGAATATCCCGTCTTTGACCAATTAACTGATGCTTCTGGGCTTGCCCCAAATGGTCCAAAACCAGTGATTTGACAGCTCCTCTGAACAGCTGTTCATAACAACTAACTAATACAGTCTCACAGAGTATTTACATTAAGCTCCTCCAGCTGCTGACCTTGCCAGCCAGGACCACTCAAGAGGCCGACAGAAGATAATGTGAATTACAGTGAGACTTCCAAATATGACCTATGGCCTTTTTTAAAGCCAAAAGCTTTAATGAAAACTGTATTGAGTGGACACAGATGATGACCTGGCAAAGAACGCTCAGCTGGGGAGATAAGACTTGACAACGTATTTTCAGGAGCAACAATGACAAAGGAGAAGGCTCTGCTACCAAAGTAAGAAATGAGAGGTACAGGCACGGAAAGAATTGGTTTGACATTCAGCTATTTCACCAGTCGGGTTTAAACTTACTCATCTGAATGAGAAGCGCCAGGAGCCACACTCTTTATTCAAAAGGAATCCCAAAGCAAGCATCTTTCAAAGCTTTGAAGCATTGACTATCAGCTGCTCCTTCCAGCAAACTTCCATTTTTTGGCTGGAACAGTCTCAGAAGTGATGAAATACCATAAAGAAGATTATGATCTCAGGTAGAAGGGTTATAACCAGAATGGTCAGCTATGACAGCCTTTCTTTGCCCAGTCTTTCTAGGCACTTGCAGAATTTTGATTGTATGCAACACTAACGCAAATAGTTCCTCTTTTTTGAGGCTTGCTCACTCAGCTACCAATGCACAATGGGCAGTACACGTCATATTCTAAAGAACTGGAAAGTCCCTGGGAAAAAATAATCTTCTCCTAGTCTCTTTGTCTCTATATAATTAAGTTCAACACCACAAAGCATCTAAGGGGGGAAGCATTTTGTAAGGTTCTCAAGAGCTGCAGTAACATTTATAGTACAGGATGGTCTACGTAAAACTATTGATTACTGATCTCATTATTTATATTTCACTACAAAAGCCACTCATTTTCCCAGATGCATAATAGGTGTCAAGAGTAAGAACCTTGAAAAATAAATTGAAAAAGTTACAATAGCAAATGGCTTGTCTATGCCATAATTGGTATTAGGCAATTAATGGTGGAATGAAGCATCACATTGCTTCTGAAAACAAAAAGCAATACTGTTTAAAGAACATTTAATGAGCACRTTTTATGTTGTCCTCAGCAAGTTTACTGCCAAGCCACAAAAGACATTTATACACGCTTTCTTTTGTCTCTAATGAAAGGGTCATTGCTACTTGCTTCTTGTTAAATTCACAAGTTAAAAAAAAAGCGCAAATGTAATGTTTTAAACTTGAAAACCACCTTCTTGAAGAAGCAGTTGTTTAAGTTCAAAGACATCTGCTCGACAGGGACAGTCACAGCACTGCGCAGGCCATCAGAATTAGAGGCGAACCAAACACCTCCATGCAGAAAGACGGAGTTCAGTGATCGCCTGTCACAGAGACCTATTGTATAGCTCTGATAGCCAGATACTCCAAATATTTGACATTCCAAAATCTTCACTATTAATGAGGTGAGATCCTGAGCAACCGGGAAAAACAAAGGTGGAAATAATGTATTTATTTGCTAGGAGTAAGTATTCTGCTGTGCAATTCAGGGCAGTTTCCCAGACCGCAATGGAGGGGGATAATGCCTAAATCATTTTAAACCAGAAAAATTACCTGATCTGCTGTTTCCCAAAAACCATTTTCTACATCTGTTCCTCCTCTGCATTTCAAATATCACCGCTCTCTGCTGTTACATTAAAAAAGGTCAAAGCCAATACGCTGCACAAGAAAGGTGCTGCATTTCCAACTATGGAAAGTTTCAGTAGTAACCGCAGAATGGAAAATGGTGGTACAAACATCTCCAAAGACTTTCCTTTCAAGAGACCAGAGTCCTTTTTTCCCTTATCTCCCGCAACTTGGCCATAGGAGCACCCTGCAGCTATCCAGACAGCTTCCAGCACCGCCTGCACAGCGCTGAGCTCTCACCTTCCTCCTTTGAACCAGACACAGCCGAAACAGAAGTTCAGGAAAGGAGAAAAGTGTTCACAGTAGCAGAAAGTTTTCAGGAAAGCAAGTCGGTGGCATTTTTTCCTTACAATGAACCTTTTTTCTAGGTTTGAACAAAAATGACTTTACAGACCATTTCAAGCAAATAATTTTCTGAAGCGTTCTGTCTGGGAAATACATGCAGGAAGGAATGAACTTCAAAAGACTTAGAAAAGGGTATATTCACAGAACTAAATAAGTGTACTATGGAGATGTATCAAACACACATGAAATCTCACATAAACCTCGGATTCCTTCTGATTAAAAGCCTGTGTAAAGTATGAATATTTTCATAATGAATTTATCCCTAAATATGACGTGAAGCATTCTGTATTCATACTGTCTGCACGGCTTAATGTTCTCTTTTTAACCATTTCTTCAGTTTAAAAATGTGCATTTTTAAAGAGCGTATCCTGTTACACTAGAGACCGTAAAGTGAAAAGCCACGTCTTATTCTCACATAAGTACAAAAACATCTTTGGCATTCTTTCACTTAAATCCTTGGAGTTTTCTAGGGATTCCTTTTACAAGTTAAATGTAGAATATAATTTTCTGGGCAAGTTTATCAAGGCAAATCATAACTGAGCTCCTGAACAAATACAAATCGAAATACATTATTTGACTTTTCCACATGTGATTGGTTTGGGCTGCACAAGCCCATTACTTATCAGTTAAAGAGAAGCCTGATAACATCTGAGATCTCAGTAAATTGTGGGAATTCAAGCTTCTCGTGATGAAAATGTACAGTAGAGGAAGTGATGGACAATTTGCAGCTGGTAAAAAGAGGCATCCTCTAATGACATACATCTGGCATCCATTATCTCAGCATCTGCTGTACTGAAATCCAATATGCCTCACAAAACACAATGCTATGCTGAGGAAAGGCACAATATCCCCTGGATTCTCTTTAACAGCTTAAGACCCACCCGTCCCCTTTATCCACTGCACACTATATTGTAAAACCAGCAAAAGGAACCCAGCATCCTGCCGATCACTTGCATTTATTACACAGGACTGTATTATTTCAGCCCTTTGATCTYTGGCAATCAGATTAGGACCATGAATCAGCATAACTGACTTCCATTATCAATGATTCAAAACAGCTCCTGGCTAGAAGAGCCAAGAGCTGGTTTGGACCTTTGGTAACAATCTATGCAGTCTTTAAGCAAGCCACTTAGATCTCTATAAAAAAAGAATCTCTATTTTAATCTGCAAACACGGGCTGTTCTACTTCTTTGTTGTCACCATTCGTTTGTATTAGCATAGCCCATCTGCAGCAGAGTCCCACCTCAAATCAGTGATATATATGTTTTAAGTCTCTGCCACTTACAAGACGTCTTTGAGAAGCCTGGAAGCCTGGACTGAAGGCATCTGAGAAAGGCAGATGCGCTTAGTAGGGTGAAAACATCAAAAACTGCTTGCACTGCAAAACCACTGATGGCCACTGAATGTATGCAAACGGAGCTGGACCAGCCTGCCCGATGGTCTGCGCTGCTATACGCAAACAAAAGCCAACAGTGCTATGGGTATGATAGTGTCCTAAAAGCTGCTGCATGCCAGGCTTTTCAGCTAATGTTCCAGAATAAATGGAAAGTGAAACACAAAGGCATTACTTAAGAGAGCGGCTAAAGGCCAGCAGCCCCGGCGTCTAGCCCGCGAGTGTGCTAGACGGCCCGCCGTGGAGAAGGGAGCTTGTTTGGACTTCTTGGCACCCCTGTGCAGGGCCGCCTGCTGTTCTGGTGTTGAGTGGAGGATTTCCAGATTCAACTGTGGTTTTATTTGCTTGGGGAGGTGGGAAGAAAGACAGTTAATACGCATTCACATACAGCAAACTAGAAACACCTGTTGGCCTTCAGAACAGTTTTTTGGCTGGTTTATAGAGACTGAGGGTCTAGCAGGTGTCCCTGTAGCCAATGGGAATGTAAAGGGGTTACAGAGGCCCCACGAACATTGAATTATGGAAAGAAAAACCGTTTGCACAACTATATACAGCACACGTGTCTGTGTGTGCAAGCTGAACCACGAGAAACTGAAGTCCCATAAAATTAAGCATGTCTGGGAGGAAACCAGCCAYGCTGGGACTGGGAAATCTCACCCCAGAATAGCAAGGGTTGCCTGGACCCTCCTTTCGGTCTAGAGCTGCTTCTGCTGACAAACGCTTACCGTGCGCCTGCTTCCAGCTGCTAGCGCTCCTGCCCCGCTCCCGGGCAGAGGGAAGCCAGCCACGGAGCCTGAAGACGACGACACGGCTCCAGCCCCTGCACAGCACAGCTTGTTCCCCAACCCCTTCCCTACAAACTCGAACAGGGCGCCAACGCCATCACTACCAGTAAGAGCACCGCACGCAGATCGTGTCTGGCGGGCCAGGACAGGGGTAACTCAGAGAGGAGCAGGGTCCAGACATAGGTTCCTACAAAGCGTGGGGCGCTGGCTGTGCCTGAAGGGTCTACGTGCTTATATATGGCTAGAAAGATAAATAACCACTCCACTGCAAATCATTTCCGTGTTTCCAGTGAAGGGACCGTTAAAATGCAATACATATTTTTAAATACTAGCTATAAGGTGGTACTAACATACTATAAACCATGTACGTACTATGATATCCTAACGTTCATATACATGCATACACATATATATGCACTACAGTATTAACTTAAAACCATAACATAGCTGTAATCAGTGAACACAAGCTAAGCACACGGGAAACCTGAGGATAAAGGAGCTCCAGAGGCACAAACTCCTTGAACTTGTTCTTTGAACCTGATGCCACAGTCTCAGAAGAAGGAGGATTCCCATTTTCAGAGATACCATTTTTCATTTGAATTTTGTAACATACCTAGCAGTAAAAAGTGACTGTAACAAACTCCTTTGCTGGCTGGTGCCACCCTTGATTTGTTTGTGCGGGTTGTCAGTGGGAGATCCTCCTCCTCCTGCGCTATCAAACAACTTAGTTTGGGTCAAGGTTGCACGGAACAGCAAGCTTCAGCCCAAGTCAAAAAACTGCATTGCACAACAGGAATGCACGAGCACTTGAACTTGGATCAAGGATATACGGAAGGTGTCCTCCCTTTCTCACACAACTCTCATTAATTAAACCTCTGGAGTGGGAATCCTCTGAGCATCTTCCCAGAAAAAAAGAGTATTTGTAATGACTGGAATCTCAACATATGTTTGTTTCTTGAATTATTACACAACTTGTACTGTAGCACGGTTGCTGTAGCATACAGCAAAGGAGAGGAAACAGACTGAAATGCAACAAATGAAGCAAAAATTAAAGGAAAACCTGTGGCTGAGGTGGAGATAAGGAGCTGGTTAAAAGATGTTATCAGCTGCTAGAGAACACTGCTTTAAAAAGATGCCTTGGAGAAGGCAGCACATAATGAATAAAATAATGTTTTCTCCAACCTTTCCAAACCCAGAAATTGAAAGCATAACATACTGATGATTTATTACAGACCGCACTACGTATTTTAGCATAAATTAATTCTAAGAATTCCAGGAAGGTTTGCAGCAATGCTTATCTTTTCTGCTTTGGCCTTCACTCCTCATTTCACTCGCTAAACCACCTATTTTGGCTGGAACCCATTCCCTTGTGCCTACGGCCAGCGTGGATCCCTGCACCGCCGATGTTCACAAGATCTCCTGAAAACAATGGAAGATCGCAGGTCCTGAGAGTTAAGCTGCCTTGTGTCATTTCTCTTCCGCAACATGAAACAGCCAAACACAAAAGGGAGAGCTGCCAAGGACCGCAGCAGAAGACAGGGGAGGCACACCTCAGACGTGCCTCCAGAAACGGTTCTTCTGCGCAGACTGGACTGAGCTGTGGTTTGTTATCGTTCTCTCTCGTTTCAAGAAACCAGCCAGCTGGGTGAGCAATTGTGAGCTTGGGATGGCCCTTGGCTACCCGACTTGGGGGATGCTCTCCTCCTCTCSAGTAACGGTCCAAGGATTCAGCATTAATTCAGTCTACTTGGCATTCATGCATCAAATTCTTCTTATTACCAATTACATGATGGGATCCCAGTGGTCCATTTTTAGACTGGAGTATTTTTCATTGCTTGGAAAGTAATCTGTTCCCCTATATAAATATCTCTTGACTCACCTCTGTGCTTACAGTCTGACTTTCAACAGATGGTTTATGAGAAGAAAATACTTAGAGTAGACTACTTAGCTCTCAAAAATGCAAAGCTCTTCGGACCCCTAGCTCAACTTTGCAAGTCGCTGAGGTTTTGCAAACACAACCCCCCCCTTTTTAATTGGTCACAGCTGGCTGCGAACATTCGCGGAAATCCTTGACGGGAGATTAGAGCAGGGCCTGACATTTCGCCATGGTACTGGCACTGTAATAATTAAGGAGGTGATCACGGGAGGTGCTGAGGAGTTTCAATCCTCACTAAAGGGAAAACATGCAATGCTTTGAAGATGGCATCCAGTACTCCACATGACTTGGCCCAAGGTACGAATCCCTCAAAATAAAGTGTAGATTTGGTCTTCTCCAGACGGCACGATAAGCAGTTTCCTTCCAAGCTTTTGTTACCCCGACAGATCTTAACACGAGGAGCAGTAAAGATCTATATGAAAACTTCAAACCGGTGCAATGTCAGCGATAGGATTTCTCTCATTTATTTGCCAAAATCTAAGCAGAGGGCTACAACTCATCTAAAGGACTTGAGCCATGCATTTTCTGTCACCCAACATAATCACCTCTTTTAAATGATAATGAAATCCTTAATTCTTGAGTTCAACCCAAGGAAAGCTTGAAAAGAACAAAGAAAGCCATATTTCAAATTCACTACAGCCTTTAAAGATTTTAGTCTCTTAAACTAGCAGCTCTTTTTCACCCACTATCATGTTCCTTTAAACAAATGTGTCAGTAATATTTTTGCCTAGGCGTATGCTCCATCACCCATCRATGAAGCTGGACAACTTTAAATGTGATAGCGTACGTCCAAAAGGCTGTTTGCTGTACTCCAGTTAACCTTTAGAAATTCAAATCATATGAACTATGAAGTTATTCATAGAGTAACTGCCCTGCATTTACATCCAGATTTGTAAAATCAAGGTCGTGCCAGGAAGCTTGCAGTGAACGCCGCGTTGTGCGTCTCAGTGAAGGACGCTGGACCCCAGAATACGCCACAGATGGAAGCGCGAGGAAACTTGTTTCGCAGGTACAACCCCAGCTGTTCCCCCAGCTTCAGCACTTTTCCCCTTTTCTTCAAAACTCACTTCACAAAAGATTTTTTTTTTTTCAACTGAATAAACCCCTACATAGCCTTGGCTTGTTTCCTCTCACTAACTTTTTCAAAGAGTTCAGCGCTACCTGTTTGCCAGCTATTAAATACCTAACGTTTGGCTGATGGACAAGCAGATAGCGCAGAGCTCTGCACAAGCCGCCCTTGTTCCACTGCGTTCCTGAGCCAAAAAGAGAGAAAACCCCGGCAGGCAGAGCTGCACGGCAATGCTGCGGACTGGCAGAAATCTCCTCTGGGCTCAGGCTCTCTCCCCTCCCCAGCAGAAGGCTAAACCTTTGAATCAGGAGGCTGTTTATAAATAAAAGTATTTGGACTTCTTGGCTGTTGGAGAAGTGCTCTGCTTAATTTAGCCCTGGTATTATTAACCGTGGATTCTCTCCAATAAACTGACAGCTGAAGAACAATTGCTGCTATTTAATCCCACAAACGGATTTTAAATCGGCCTTGTGAACTGTAAACCCATGAAACATCGAACACAATATCTTGCTACTGTCGTTCTGAAATTGGCGGCGGGGTCCCCTCGGACCAGGGAAGTCACCCGAGTCCAAACAAGTGTTATCGCACGTGCACAGTCGCTGGTGGTGTCTTTCCATCTCAGAAAGATGCATCTGGCTCCTGGATCCAAGAAGAGTCTACAAGGTGTTTTCCTTTGCTTCCAAAGACAAAACCTTCCCCATTTTGACTTAAACGCCTTCGAGTGCTTTCCAGTCCTGTGCTACCCTTTGAAAATCACCTCCAGCCCAAAGGCTGYAGCAAACCCCTCTCTCCCAGCCCTCCGCCCAAGCAGCCCATGCCCTAACACACCGCAAAGGCTTCCAACTGAACAGCTCGAAGAGATTAGCAGGAGAAACAGGGTCATTAGTCAATCAAACAACACTGAGGGCATGTCAAATGCTTGTGTAAATGAGGGCAGTGCTATAAAAGAAAGAGACAATAATGGTCTCCTGAAGCGGCGACAAAGCCATTTCAGCTGGCCTTGCAAAAGCAGACACTAATCACGGGCCCTGCTTGCTTACAGTTGACCTCTCCTTTGTGCAAAGCTAAAGAAGATTTGGTCTGGCCGATCCTTCAAAATGCAGCCGGGCTAATTAGGAAGGGTCCTGTCCCTACAGCACAGCAAAGTTCCCACACCAGAGCCCCCAAAGCCTGAGTGTTGCTGAAACGATCCACTCCGCCGTGAAGTCTTCAGTAAGCAAATGTTGAAGGCAAGCAGCTGATTTACAGTACGAGATGCAAATACCAACAGCCTTTATGCTCCCCGTCCCGCCGACGGACAGTCCCTGCCACGAACGCGCAACCCCCCGGCGTGCAGAGGCCTCGYGCGCCACCGGAGCCATGCGGGCAGCTGCTCCGCTGCGTTCACTCAGGTACRCCGAGTTCACGAAAACCGGACCCCAAAGCATCGGGTGGTCCGAGGATCCCTGGGAAGGCTTGGAGCAGAGCCCAGGTTTTCCGACACCCCCTGCCTCCCAGCAATGAGCCCCGTACAGAAATATCCATTTACGCCCAAGCTCAAAGAAGGGAGCTCCTAAAGAGTGTCTCAGCCCAAACCAAACCTCAAACACTCCATTTACAACCCTTTCATCTACCAGATGTGAAAGATAACGAAGGAGTTTGGGACAACCCAGCTGCCTCCTCAGTTCAAGAAACAGACTCTGCAGTCACTATAATATTGTTCAGCTCAACCTCTTCCTCTGGCTTGCTGCGCTAGCAAAGCCCCACCTACGGCAGGTAGGAGATGCCACATTGCATGGGGGGAAAAAAGAAGAGAAATCCCTATGCTCACAGCACTTTACAGGATCAAAAAGCCACCRAGATGCAAGAGGCAACAGAAAAGGCGTTGAAACCCAGACGGGTAAACAAGATGTACTGCAGACCTTCCTGAAAAAGCTCGTGCAGCCCTATTGAGAGGTCTGCCTTCAAAGTGAGATGATTTAGTGCAGGCGGAGGGTGCCCAAATATTATCACTTTCAACAGCTCAGGAGAGCAGGAAGGACAGCATCTCACCCCTGGAAGCCAGACTGATTGGGTACCGCCTGTTTTCCAGCCAGGGTAAACACAGAATTGCTGCTGCTCTAGGTTGGCCAGTAAAAATATCCCATGCTGAAAGGTATGATAAGGGTCTGGCCAGAATAGAGAATGTCCTGCCTTTAAAACAAACACGTCTGTATTTCTTTCCAGAAAAGAAAAAGTGATACCATTAAGATCAGACACAGAGATTTCTGGAAGATGAATGACACCACAGAATATCGCTGTGGAGCAACTTCATTCACTCTGGGTTATTTTGCTGTTGCTTTCATCAAACAGCCTCGTCAGAAGTCCTCCGGACCACATCCAGATTCATCCCAGTCTGATGCTAAACAGCTCCATTTTGGGGAACTATTTCTCAAGAAGGTGTCATCATCTCAAATACCAGGATAGCTTCTTTTATAGGTGACAGATGAGAAAAAATGATTCACTGATCAACCATTACGTGTCTTTTCCCAAAGCTGTCTTCTCTGAAGCAGCCTCCAGCCTCCCATCCTATCATTAAAATCCAGCACAAATGTTGACTGCTCGGCACATACCGCCCAGAGTACTTGTAACAGTGAAAGAGAACATGATAATCCAGACAATTAGGTTTCCACCAGAAATTTGTCCAAAAAAGTATTTACCAAAAAAATCATTTACAGTAGTCAATAAGAAATTAAGAGGAAGGGAAGGATGAGTTTGTGGCTGGGATCTTCCCGTATCCTCAATCAGCACATTCTCTGTGGCAAGGACCTTGGCTTTTGGAAAATGCTATGAATAATGAAAAGCATCAAGAGACAGACAAAAAAAGTCAATTGCTTGCAAGCTAGGGCTAATACAGCATTTTCATTGGTCTTTTTGAGTTTTTCAGGAGCAACATCTGTTTAAAAGCAGGATGGAAACAAAGGTTAAAATGAAACTTAAAAAAAAAAAAACCAACTTTCTTTTCTTTAGAAAGCTAGGAAAGCTTTCTGAAGATGCTTGCAAAGTAACTTGTCTTGCAAAATGAACACTATCCCCAATCTATTATATCTATATGCTTCCTGCATCTGCAGTTAATGAAAATGCTCCATCATTTGCAGAGTCTACATCAGTGGGTTTGGGGTTTGTCTTCAGGAGTGGCCGAGGCTTACGGAGCAGTGCCCCAAGAAGATAAACCGCTCTTCTTGTCAACGTGCTGGTGTCTCTCATGTCCACCACGTGCCCTGTCCAAAAAATTCACTGAGGATACGAGCTGGTATTGATCACATTACATTTTCCGCCGCTTCACCAGGAGACAAGGGAAACAGTGGAAGTCCTGAGCCAGCCAGCACATCCTGCTCGGGGCTGGGCTTTCAAAGGTCCATCTCCTTCCTTCCAGCCCTTGAAGTGACCAGATAGTCCCGTCTGGGCGCATTTGCTGAAGGAAGCAGGACAACGGTGCCTTTGCAATGTTATAAACAACAGGCCTCGGAAACAGCGAAGCGTTGTGCCTGCAGAAGGGGATGTCAGGGGGTTACTTTTGCCATGAGCATGAAAAGTAAATCACTCGGGAATGAAAATAATTTGAGGTTGCAAACACAAAGGAATACTCCCAAGTCAGCTGGGCGTTGCTGTTTGAAAAGGCAACAGAACAATTAACACTTTATAAACTGAGGTTAAGCAGCATGAAGAATGATTTATCCACTCTATTCACTCAACTCTGTTGCTTGTAATTAGCTCATTCCAAAATAAAGAGTTTGGGTTGGTTTCTTCCTTTAACTTCAGGGAGCAGAGCCATAATTTGCGTATCCTTGGCCATGCCCCGTTTGCTGTAATGCAGCCCATCCCCACTGCCTTGAGTGAAGCTCTGCCAAAATACGGAAGGTAAGGATCTGACCACAGGTATTCAGGATTTCAGACATTCATTTAAAATTTGACAGGCGTATTAGAGATGAGCGAATCGGATAAGGAGCTTCTCTGAGCTGCCACTAAAACCATATTTTGAGTAAAGACATTTTAAAGGTTCAAAATAAAGGTCAGAAATTCAGTAGGTTTCAAAAGCTCTTCATTATTTTTTTTTTAATCTAGTTTTACAGTTTGGTTCTTTGCTTCTAGGTTCCAAACAGAGGCACATATCGAAACATCACCGCACAGGTCAAATACCCTGAGAGAACAGTTCAACAGCCAACTCACTTGGAATTTAAAAGAATTAAGATAAAATCAAAATTGCTTAGAAATACAAGTGACAACTATGACATAGCCACCTCATGCTTTGCTAATTGGCAGAAAAATCTTGGATTTTTTTTTTTTTTTAAAACTCAATTTATCACTTCCAAAAGGCTCAACCATTGTCATACTTTACATGATTGCCCAAACTGCCACTATTGGAGGCTCCCCCACACCTCATTTTTAACCAAGAACTATAATTTTCCAATTTCTCTGACTAACAGCGACCTCTTATCTGATCAGAGCATCCTTTTCCCCAGAAAAGGGGAAAGGCTTCTTGCACCGAGGACCTGTTAATGCGGGCGGAGGCGAGCTGTGACCCACAGCAGCGGTTGCAGCCTTCCCGTCCTGCCCCGTTTGCCCCCTGCCTTTCTCCCCTCCCTCTCCAGAGCAGCCCCGCGGAGGCAGCACACCGCCCCGAGGGCACGCACGCCGCCCCGAGCGCGCTGGTGACACCAGCCGCCCTTCTCCTCCTTTGCTGCCTCACATGGGTCCTGCAAAAAGCTTTGCAGGGCCATAAAATAAAAGCCAATCCTCAGCCGTCCACAGGCTGACCTTTTAAGACCCAAAGCACCGACTTYGGATCCCTCATCCAAGGGGGGTAACGTCAGCGCAACTACAGATGTATTTTCTTCCCCTCCAAAATAAGACAGTCGTTTCCCTTTTAAAAAATATTTGGGGGTCTCAGAAATGTGTGCTTTATTTTCAAAGCTGCAACCAATTATAATTGTGGGAATTGCTAAACATTTCCAAATGTGAAAGTGTTTTTTACCTCTCAGGTTCTGTACAGGAAGACGCCTGACGTTTATTTTATGAATTTGTATGAGAGAAGCTATGACAAAAAAATTGCAGGGACAATTTAAGGGCTGTTTATTTCCTAGAAAACCCTGTAACATGTGCAAACACAAACCTAAGCAGCAGTGCAGGGTCGTATACATCTCTGAGAATTAGCCATGCTCTACTCCTTCGGGGGTCAAAGGATGAGAGGGAAGCAGTATTTTAAGTAGTGTGTTTAAACTGCAGAGACAGAGTGTCACTGGGGGATAAATAATTTGGACTCTGGTTACTATTGTGTCTGCAGTGTGACTATTTTAGAAACATGAAGCAAAAAAGCAAAACAAACTGCAAATTGTTTTTATACTAAACAGCATCCTCTTCACCTCACTTAAAATGTAGAATTTAAACCGTTAGCATTAAAACAGCCACAGAGCTTTGAGCGACCAGCGGGTTAGAGCCGGATTGCTTCGTTTCCTGGGCATCGCTCTGTTTCCTGCGGCAGCAGCGGGGAGGCGGGAGCGGGGCCAGCCCCACGCTGCCAGCCGGGGCCAGGCAAGGCTCTGCGGGGCCAGACCCGAGTGCAGCAGCACAAAGCTCAGCCCAGGGAAACTCGCAGCCTCCTGCATCTCTGCAGGGCACGGCAGTCCCCCACAGCGGGCTCTAAACTGCTTGCATCATGTTGCTTTAGACAAGCAGAAGGTCGTGCCGTCCCCTGACACCAGACCATTTTTAACACACTAACATGGGACAGAGCACCCTGTATTTCTAGGACGTGGTGTTAACTCTGGATGACACCTTTGCAAATGCTGTGGAGAGAAGGACAACCAGCCCGGGAGAGGTGTCACACCTTGCTGTGACCAGAGATGAAAGCGTCCTGGTAACAGGAGGCTCGAGCAGAGATGCAGACCTGCAGCCCTGACAGAAACCTCTCGGACATGCTCCAGGAGGGGTTTATGCCTTGTGCCAGATGGGTCCGTGCCACCTCTGTGCTTGACAGCACCCAGGCTCCACTGAAATCACACCCGTCTGGCCGAGGGGCCGGTTGTTGCCAAATGGAGCTTGCATTTCTGGAAGTAGCTCCAGTTTGGATGCCCTGCAGCAGAAGAGCAGCAGCCAGGCTCGTGATCTGTACACCTGGGCTTGGGGCAATTCTTTTTTCTTCTTATTACCAAGGAAATTGCTTCATTGCCTGATTGAGAACTTGTGCCACCACTGGAACACGGGGCAGGGGACTCATAACGATCACACACAAACCACTGTCCCAGTCGAATCCAAGGAAAGCCTCTGGCTGTAATAAACACAGCTCTAACTCCAGTTATCGATACGTATTAAAGAGCAAGGAATGAATAGAGCCTGAAGTCAACAGCATCAAGGAGGGTTTGGCCAATCTACAGCTTGCATCTGACTAAGAGAATCCTCTTTTTCTTTAAAGGTATTATCTAAACGCAACTTAAGGGCCTTTTAAGCACTTCTAAATTGACACTTGTAACAACAATTAAAGTTCCTTAAAACAGATACACTGTGAAAAATGCGCAAGAGCAGGCTGGCTCAGCAGCGGCAGCCCAGCTCCGCCGCGTAGCCGGTGGTTGTGTGCCTCCTCGCTAGCTGAAGTGGCAAGACCTCGTATCTACCCTCTTAAAACATAATGTTAAAGACACACACTTTCCCTGAACTGATTAACTCGCACGGTCACCTTTCTGACCTCTGTTCTGGTTACTCAGGGGTTGGAGGGTTTCAGGCTTTGCAGAAAAAGCTCCTCTCCAGCCCTTCTCACTGGGAAAAGACCAGCTCCTGCCAAGGACTATTCCGATGCCAACTCCTCTACATCCGTAAACTTACCTCCATTTCTGAAAGAGCAAGGAACCACAAGTCTGAAGGAAGAGATATATACTAATGGATGGTCAAAAAAAAAGTCTTATTATTTAATTTGCTGTTATAATTCCAGAATTTGAGTAATTGTTACTGCCCTGTACCTTGCAGACTTAGCAGTTGGAGGGAAGAAAGGGCAGCCGTTTCGCTCTACAACAGTACGAGGCACATTTTCTCTTATGGTATATGAGGCATGGAGAACCATTCCAGCTTTTAGCAGTTGTTTGCTATAGACTATCATGTTACCAGATCAGAACATCTCTGAATTACCAAACATAGGAAACTCAATAACCTTCAAGAGAGAATTTGTATATTGCATGAAGGTTAATTAAATAAAGCTTAGCAGCCCCAAAATAAAGCCTAGCCAAAGATGTAACTGATCCAGCTAGTCAGAGCTTAACTATTTTCCCTTCTGATGTGGCAGCCCATTGCCACAGTCCCCCAGGCTGAGCTTCACTCCACAGGCCATGACCCCAGGGTTTCTTTGTTTGACCCAACTTTAATCAGCTTCCTTCTCCGATTCCAGCAAATCCCTCTGCTGATGGCAGCCAGGAATAAAGGCTATTGTACAGTATGGAGCTATGTTTCACAGCAAGTCATGATAAGCATTTCCTTTCCAAACATCCAAGTTCCCCAAGCATTACAAACAGTGGCCAAAAAAAGTAGAGAGCAGATTATTGGAGTTTTGTAGATAAAACAATGGCTAGGATAAAAAAAACATTGGGGCATCCCTCGCTCTTTATCCCCTTCACTTCCGACGCAAAATTAAAGGAAGAATTTGAAAAGACTGCTTACCGTACTGACAGCGAGGTCCTTGGAAACCAGAGGAGCAATGACAGAGCTGCGAAGATCCCTCTATGCAGTTTCCACCGTTGAAACAAACCCCGTAACTGCAGACAGCTGCAAAGAGGAGGGAGAGAATAATTCCCGAGATCACAATCGGAAGCGTACATGCACTAATAAATACCCATTCACTGATTAAGTTCCCACAGCCCTGTAGCAAACTTGAATAGTTATAAAAATACTGTTGAAGCATTTTTGAAAGGCGACTCTTTCTTGGTTGACAATGCGATACTCAAACAGTACACAAAGTCTCTCGAAATTTAGGATAGGAAGTAAAATACCTTAGGCAATGTCTAAGGGCTTTTCTTAAAGTGTGGCTAAGTGAAAATTCACTGGAAAACGTCAGCAGAGTTGTAGGGTTGTAGATGAAATAATGCTTTTCCAGCCGACAAGTGGGTAAAATAGTCAGAAAATGACTCATGCAGAATCATACCAGATCTTGTGGCAAAAAAGATAACTTATTTATTTTGAAATTGGAGACATCTTTCAAGAACAAACCACGAGAAGCTGCTTTCCACCTCTCCTCTGAGCTTTCCTGGAGAGCTGGCTACCCAAACGTGGCGTCACCTTCTGAATGGACGAGAGGATGAAATAGAGCTAAACTGTAAGGAAGCCTGAGCAGCCACGTTTCTCTGTTCTCACCCAGTGAAGTGTAAAATGGACACAGAGACAGAGAATGCTCAATTAGGCTTCTGAAATCCACCTTTTCAAATCATCTAAATAAAATCACAAGCAAGGATATGTTTTTCCAGTGAAACATATATTTCTCATAACTCATGAAATGCAGCCAATATTTTATATTTCCCACTAGAAAATGCTCATCTCAAAAGGAGAAATGTTGTTAGCAAGTGATGCTGTCATGTGTGCTGTGCTTTGCCAAAGTGTAAGGACGCAGAACAAGCGCCTATCTTCCTTTTTAAGTCCATTTAAAGATTCGGACA
Organism: Phoebastria nigripes; assembly: GCA_035582835.1. Lineage (NCBI taxonomy): Eukaryota > Metazoa > Chordata > Aves > Procellariiformes > Diomedeidae > Phoebastria > Phoebastria nigripes. Next base: position 990,275 of record JAYKAV010003044.1, on the reverse strand, counting down.
ATGGAATTATCTCTCTATTCACTGATCTGGACATAGCTGTGTTGCCAGCCAATTTCTCTTTTCTTTCTTTTTCCTGCACCTCCTCTTTTTCTTTCCCTTTTCACTTTCATTGAACAAACTGTAACAAAATCCAAAAACAATGGGATCGGGTAGGAGTACATTTCACAAAAGCCGTGGCAAACCAGGTAACAGGGAGCAAAAAGAGCTTCACCTGTCTCCATGGTGCAAGAGATGTCGTAGTAGTACCTGGTCCAGCAGTTCCCACTCGCCTACCCCGAGATCCTGCTCAGCCCAGGCTGGATTGTGGACAGCCCTGGGCCAAAAGCAGCAACGGGGACCAATGTATTACAGCTTACGCATCCCGGGAAGGAATGCACTGCAAGTGCCAACTGTGTCACGGTCACCTGTGTTAGGGGCCCTCGTGTCCTATTGATCCAGGTGATGGATCCAGAGAACGTAATTATTTCAAGTAGCTGAAATTACAAAAGACAGACCTGGCAATCCAAAACCTGTTGGCTCAGAAATGCAGATTTACTAGAAAGAGCACAGAAAGCAGGCGAGCAGACAAATGCTGACGGAGCCAAGTGCAGCTTACACTGCAATTTACTGTGGATCGTGTGCCGGCTGAAACAGGCTGCTGCCCCGCACGGTCGCCGACTGGAGCAACTTGCCAACAGAATAAGTGAACCATCAACCTGCAAACATATACTGCATCCTCCAGAAGACGCCAAGCCTCCTCTGCTGAAGCAAAGATGAGATTTGTCTTTGGCTTTAGTGGAAACAATAGGGGGAAAAAATGAGTGCAATGTTTTTCTCCTGCTAGGAGAGTTAGGGGTTATTCCAATCCCAAGGCACACATGGGGGTAGTGGAGTTGCTGGTTAGTGTAAGTTGATCACAAGGAGTTAGTGACCTGTGGTCAGAATTTGCCCCAGCTAGGTGCAGCTGGCTTTGCCGATGCAGCACATGTACATACAGCAGTTCTTCAGGCTCAAGAAAAGCACCTTCCAGAATAATATCAAAACTGGCCTCTCCTCAAAACTTCAGCAGTCACACTTTCTTTTAAACAATCGGACTGCATGGGTCAGGGTAAAGAACGTTTTCAAGGATTTCACTTTGTAAAGAAAAAGCCCGAGACGTTTCAGACCGACTGCAGAGTCCCGCGTGCTCCTGGCCACTCTCATGACATGTCTGCAACTCCTCACGCTAAATTCACATCATGTGGGAAAACAACACAGCAGCATCAGCATCWCCTGCATTAACATTACCTGGGCTCATGAGTGCAGACAGATTAAATAAATGAATAAATAAATAAATAAAAACTCCTGGAAAAGCCTTTTTTTTTCTTCTCTAAAGCTGCAAGGCTGCCAGTTCTGCATGTCCTGACTGCCTTAAGGAAAAAACTGGAGAATTAAATACATCTCCAGCAGGCACAGCCTGGGAACCAACTGTCAGCTAACTCAAGCGTGTTCAGTGAGGCTCCCAAGAGATACTGGTGGCACCGGCCGGCGTGGAGGGCAGCACGTGGTCCTGGGCACAGGCCAGTGGAGAAGTCTCCAACCAGAAGGCTCTGGACCCTGCTCAAGGCCAGCAATGACATGGCACCTTTGCAGTTACCGATGGAACATACAAAGCCTGTGATTAAATTACAAACCTACGTATGGTATGGGACCACCTGGAAACAATTATAACAGTGCTCACTGGACTGAGGTTTCCACACGCACTCTGTCTATAACTTTTCCCTCCTATTTGCAAGTTGGGAGCCCCCCTGGTTTCCCTTCCCATTCCAGCTAAAGCTGTAACTAATTAGTAACAGAAAAAGCAGGTCTGTGATTACACATTTCATTTTGTGTCATTATAACTGGGGAGGAAAGGCACCCCGTGCAGGCTTCAAAAATGGCTCCAAAATACTTGGCACAAAATATTCCATGCATACTCCAAAACACCAATTGTGCACTCAGAAGAAAAAGGAATCACAGATGGAAACAGTGCAAGGAAGTGTTTGCATTTTTTGGGCACATTGGCAGGACATTTTGTGCACACCAGAAGATAAATTTGCAACGTTACCAATGCATTTTCAAAGATAACTTGAAACTAAGACATACAGACAAAATCAGAGATGGGAAAGAGCAGGTACTACCTGCACAAAAGAAACCCAAAGCTTGCGGGTGTCAGCTTGCCACGCCTGAAAAAATCCTTCCCTCCTGATTACAGGTCTGCTAGTAGTTGCACAAATGGGAGTCATGTTTTGGTGGTGCTAGCATCCCCTATAATCAAAGGAGATTACCTGGGCAGTAAAGGCAGGTCCTTTTTCTCTCCCCACCCTCACCTCCAGCCTCCCCTCTGCTAAGTAACGAAGGTGATGTAGTTAGTGCAGCGCAGATTCATGTCCACAAAACTCCTAAATGATGAAAGGCTTCATCAGCTGCACAAAGTTCATCGACAACTTGCGTGAAGCTGCCTGAAATACTCTGCCTCCTGACGATAGTTTGGCAAGAGACAAAGCGGCACTTTGTTTTGGGGCTCAGTGAAAGTCAAATCACTGGGTCAAACCCTGGTGGTGGCCAACCCCTGGGCGATATATTGTCAGGTATTTACACAACTTTTATAATGCAATCAGTTACAACCTACTCTACATGGAAATCTAATAACCACATTACTAAGTTTCCCACTATTCTCCTCCTACCATTGAATCCTCCATACGTCAAGTATTGGCTCTGTTTTTTCCTACAGAAACACAATTGACTTCCTAATTTCTCCCCTGTGCTAAATCTTGATACTGTCTTACACAACGCTTTCTGCCTAGTCTGCAGTGATTAAGAAGGTTTTGTGAAGGTTTAGGCGAATATGACATTCTAAAAATTCGCATGTTTGCTATCAAAACACACACTCTTACTAGACAAAGCTATGTACCTACTTTAAGGATGTTTGCTCTATCACTTCTTCTGCAATACAACTGTCAGAGCACCCTGGTTTGAGGCATGGCTGTTCGGCGCAGGGTCTCCCTCGCAGCCGACCCAGCTCCAGCTCGCCAGCCTGAGCAATAACTTCAGCTCGTTCCAAGTCTCATTCTCACTGATATCCGAACTCCCCAAACTTTGCACCTTGGATGCACTAGAGCTGAAATACTTGAGCCTCAGTGTTGGCTCTTTTAAGCATCTGATGATTTTTCAAATCCCCCCTCCAAAAAAAATCCCCCCTCCAAAAAAAAGATTATTTAGTAATACAAAGGTAGCATTGAAGTCCAAATACTCATCTACCCAAACTAACGAAACAGCGATGAAATGTTGTTTCAGAAAGCCAGTTATCTTCTCATCTAACATTTTAGTCACTTTTCGTAGCCGCATATCCTTGGGGACTGTGGCGATCCTGTACCAATCCGGTGCTGGCCTGCTGGTGCAGAACACTAGAACTTGGGAAACCCTTTCACAAGCATCCTGCTCAGCTGAGCCGCGCCGTGCGACACCTGTGATCGCAAACACTTCCCCATGCGCATCCTCCCACGTGGCAAGGCAGAAGGAGCTCCTGGCAGCGAGTGTTTCATTGCAACTTCCCATCCCCAGGTGTGCGCCAAGATTTTCYAGGGCTGCAGCCTTAAGTTTTTGCTAGCTCTACTCTTGGGAGAACGGCTGTCTTCTGCTTTCATCCRTTCCTTCAGGCCTCAACACCATTAGATAGAATTGACCGCGTGGCCAAATTGCATAGTAAGGTGGTTTGGTTTCCCCTGAATCCTTCACCTTAATCACCTAAAAACCAGACTTTAGACAGGGTCCCAGTAAAGCTCAGCCTGGCTCCACAATGCCCTATTTGCCAGCAGTGCTCAGCCCTCGGAGGCAGTTCAGTGAGACCCAAAGCACAACAATGGAAAATATTAGAAGCAATCGCAGTGACACAAATCAGGGATTAGAAGATACGGGTGTTATTCTTGGCTGTGCCCCAGATTTCCTGAATGACCTGGACAATGCCCTGCTCGGTGCTTCAGGCTGGCACATACAGAGTGGAAATCATAACAACCTACTTCCCAGCCCAGTGGGGCTGAGGGGCCTGCGGGTCTCCCTCCCCTGCGCCTTCCAAGCCTTCTGCAAACCAGCTCCTAATTCAGTGCGACATAATTTTAATGCAATGAAATTTGGGAAAAGGGTAACAACACTGTTCTGGGTAACAGGAAAGGAAGGATAAATTACAGAAAGCGTCACCACCTTCTGTTTGAAAGGCCAGACAATGTCTTTTGTGAGGATTTAGCAAGGTGGGATTCTTGGGAAGTCAGAGACAAGAGACTGATTTAAAAGGAAGAGTGATGGGGAACAGCACTTCTCCTACTATGTACGGACTCACCGAAGTGCAACGCGGCCATCCTCTGCGTGGACAAAGATGGTCTCCCAGGGGAGCGTATGTTAGAAGTTTAACCAGTACTAGGCTTGATCCCAGGCAAAAGGTTCAGAAGTTCAGTCAAAGCCTTTCAGCTGACAAAACAATGAGCCTCCAGGAGCCAAGAGGTGATGTACAAAGGAAAGTCAGCCTAATAGGGAAATTAAATTGTTAACTGAACATATTTCCTGCTGAGCCTTCCAACCTGTATCACAAATAATGGAGCTGCTCCCCCAACACCGGCTCAGCCGGCTCCTGCGTGCCTGTGCACGCTTGCCTGCGCGGCTGGGCTCCCGGGGTTATGCAGCGAGCCAGGCTCGGCCGTGCCTGCGGAGCGAGCGCGACAGCCGAGCACGGCTACTGCGGCGGGCCCTGCTGAGTGCTCTTTCCCTGCTCGCCGGATGATAAGCTAAAGCTAAGCAGACCTGGCAGGAAGAAACGCGGTTCAGTGCGGGGTAACTCACTCTGGAGCCTTTTAATAGGCCATTTGTATCTAATAAAAGTTTCTCTTTTAATGAGGCGATTAAAATTCAACTGCTTTCTACTCAGCCCTTGGGGATGTTCGGAGGGGTTYTCATCATGTCTCAGACTCTGATACTTCCTCCCACCTCCTCACCAAATGAACATTAATTCTCCCTCTTTACCTAGGGCCAGGCTCTACCTCTACCTGAGCTAAAGATCAGAGCAAAGCGTGATCCTAACGAGGGCTGGATAAAAACTCAAGATAAAGACAACTAGGGACGGTGACTGAAGCTTTAGAGCAGCAGCTCAAGCTGAGCTCCTCCAGCAGCTCCAGGGAGGTATCCAAACAGCAAACTGCACTGCAGTGCAGGCAGCGTGAGCTGTGCGAGCCCAAGCAGCAGAAGCTGTCTGGCCACAGAGCTGCACGATGGCCAGAGCTGCCTAAACCGCTTCTTGGCCAGGCTGTGCTCACCTAGGCTGTTCCATTTCCTTGAGCTAGCTTATTAAAAATCGACTCGGGTATTTCCATCCCACTCCGCAGCAGAGCCAGGCTCTCCCCCCAGCTGCAGTCCCAGTTACGACTTGGCCTCGCTGCTGTTCCAGCCTGAGCAAAGAGCCYGTGTTTTCTGCAGCAGCGTGCAGTCAGGGCAGAGCTGGCACTGGCACCTCCTGCATAGTTCACAGGCGACATGGCAACCGTGACAAGGTCACCAGTACTAAATCTTCTAGTAATGGCCTCCTCTTTAGCCTCTTCCATACTTATTGCTCTCCTTGGTACCTTTCTGCCTCATYGTGTCATTTCTGAATGTGGCAGGGGCTGGCCCAAGAACACAGACACAATGTCTGCGGCTGAACTCCAGCTCCTCCATGCAGACCAAGAGCTATAGACTTGGTGGGACTCGGCTTTTCAACATCTCGAGCTGAAAGTAGAGATCATGGGGATTACCAGACATGCAGGCCCCTTGTCCTAATCAGCAAGGGGCTTTAACTGTGTTATTGAACCCATGTGGAATTTAAGTAGCATCTCAGAGGCCACTTGAAATTGAGAAGCTTAGTCTGAAAGTCAATCTATTAGTAATCAGGCAGGGAAAGAACCTGATGCCATGCTAAAAATACAAAGGGTGTCTGGACTTCTGACCTTTTTCCTTCCCAAATGGGACTGAGCGGATGAATGCTCCAAGACAGAGGGCAATAGAAATGCAATAAGCCCTCACACTTCTGCTACTAGCAGAAGAGATGGGACAAAAAGCAGGCATGCTGCAATGGAACCGGGCACCCTGCCTTTACAAGGTGAGATCTGACAGCTCCAGGGAGCGTTATGAGCAAGCACAGCTGTCACAATTGCAAATGGCACAGTAGGAGAGGAACAAAGAAATCAAATATTCTTTGAGACTTGTGAGATCTCTATGGAGCCATTAGTCTTCAGACCACTTGGCTTCAGCGCCGTTTTACAGGGTGTTTCTGTGAAATTTTCCATCTTTTTCCAAGTTACTTGCTCCCAGCAGAGCCCACGCACTCTGAGTCACTGAGTACTGTCCTCGCAGCTCCGTACTGGCCATTTTCTCACCTGTAGGTGCTTAAAGACACAAACCTGCACGTGAGGAAAAGGAGTACACCCCTTTCTTTGCTACAGACAGCCACCAACCTAGGCAAACAATGAGCACACTCAGCAACAGTGGCTGCAACAGGGCAAGCTCTCTTCTTCCAGGCACCAGTGCAGGCTCTGAGAGCTCAAACAACTCGGCTGAACGGGTACCCGCAACGGTGCTGGGACCTCCCATTTCATAATGCTGTTTAACATTACCGTCAAATGTCAGACAGTATGTCACGTTCAAACAAGAAGAAAGCAGCAGGCCTTGGCCAGCTACACACAAGTCTACAGTAGTGAAAATTTCCCCTAATAAAACATCACATGGGTTGGGTTTTTTTATTTTTAAGGAAAAGTGATGAACAGTCCAGCATTTGGAGCGAAGAGAGCACTGCAGTGAAGAGATGCCAGCCTCCAAGGGAGAGCAAGACAAGATGTCCTCACTGGAGTGATTCCACCGCACAGGGTCCAACAGCTCCAATTAAACTGTCAACAGTGATGGTCTTCCCCACCTTTGTACTCCTGGAACACGATCAATGATCTCTGAAGACAGATAGGAAGGGCCACAAATCCTGTTAACATATTTTGGCATAGCTTCATTGCCTTCAGCAGAGCTATGCCAGCGAACGCAGGCTGACTCGCGATTGCCATGTACAAAATAGAAAATCCTCTAACATACATAATGCCCTGGCTGTGTTTCCCTGCCTCAGCAGTTCACTAACATTTACTGACTCATTTCCCCTGCCAGTCCTTCCTACACCCTATTCTGGTCCAGAAGAACATGCTCGTACTAAGGTCCAGGCCACCAGCAGGAAAAGCCATCACACCCCTGCAAACCAAAAGCTGGGAGCTCCTCAGGACGGAGGATTTAATTACACAGAAACCAGAAGCGTTCCCCAGGACAGTCTGCAGACTGGGGCAGAAACTCCCGGCTCAGGGYACCGGCCATCCCGCAGGAGCCAGGCAGAGCTGTCCCATTTGCCTTGGTCCAGCCTGCAGCATGCTCATCCAGCTGCTGCTGGACCAGCACCGACTGTGTGGCGGGGTCTGGAAATGGGGAGCAAGAGTCCCATTGCCACACTTCAGCCACCTAACCAGGTGGCTGGTCTTCTGCTGCTCTCAGGGGATTCAGAAGATGATTCAGAGCAATGTAAATGGAGTCTCCTGCCCCGCAAAGGGCCCACAGGGACGAGCTCCCTGATGTGCAAGTTGCACTTAAGGTATATGGATACCCCTTTCTTCAGTCTGAGAAACTTAAGGTTACAGCACAGTCCCCATTTTAAAATCAATGGTATTCAACCAGATCTAAATGGCTGATCGGAGGCAAAGCCCCATGCGTCAGAAACACACAGGTCTCCCGGTGAATGTGTAACACAGAAGGTGGAACATTTATATTCTCAGCATCACAAGAGTATTAAAAAGACTTAAATATTGTAATAAATAAAGATGTTAGAACATGAGCTCCAGAAAGGCACTTGGAAATCCAACACACGCTTCCTTGCGAGCTTATGCCAGGTACGATCAGGGCAACCTCTGACTCTGGAAACTGAACCCTCTCTGCCAGTTCCATGCTATCACGTCAGTGATGCTCTTACATTCTAGTTTCTCCCTCCTGCCAGGCCAAAATTTCTAGTGAAGTGGTTTTAAGCCAGCCATGACCCTCCCTGAAGCAGCACATATATCTCGTCCGAGTTGCTCACTGGCCAAAGGTCACACCCCACCTCAAAACCCCACCGACAGCGTGGCAGCAATTTCTGCTGAATTTTTGGAGTTGGTGCCATTCTGCTTTTGCAGAGAGCGCCAGGGTTGGCTGTCCCTAGGAGCTGTTAAAAAAGAGACAAAAACACACAAGCTGCCTATCACAAGATTATTTAAGATGCTTTGAGTACTCAGGGTTAGCCAAACGCAGAGGGAGTTGGCTGACAATTGCTAGGACAGTTCAGCAGCCGCCAGAGCAGAGGTGGGAGTACATTTGCAGTTAACCAGTGCTGTGCCGTGGCACAGGGTGCATTGCTGGCCTCGATTTGCGTGTTCGTGTCCTTCCTGCTAAAATACCATTTAACTGATCATGTCACTCTCATTCTCACTTTGAAATACAAAGGTTAATGGACAGAAGCAAGGGAAAAGCAAGGACTTTGTAACCTGTTCTTCAGCTTATACTCCAGCTGCAAAACATCTACTAGCTTTCCTACTCTTGGGAATAATACACAGAAAACATGTAAACAAGACCCATTTAAAAGAGAGCAACAGGAACTACTGACGTATGCATGACAAGAAAATAAACACGAAAGGTTTGCCTGTCACATCGGCAGCAAGTCTGAAATTAATAGGGAGAGTCAAAGTATTTTGTCTCCAAAAGAGCTGGACCTCCCTTTCTTTTTTATTCCAGACCGACTCTGAGCAGCCTGGTGAAGACCATGGCCCAGCCTCTGAGTGCTGGTCCCGATGATGATGAGGATGAGTTAAGAGCATGCCCTGAGCAGCTTTATTTCCTTTTCTCTGCTTCCTTCCTGGATGGAATTACTCACTTCCTTGGYAGGAGAAATCATTACAGAACACACTTTTCTGAGTTCATCTGAGGTTATTATCTGCTCACTGACAGTGGGTTATTAGGTACCCATGGAGTTTCCTCTAGCACAGTGGGGTTGCTCTCCTGTGTTGCAGACTTTTGAATAGGAAGAATAAAGATTGGTTACTAGACACACCTTTTTTTTTTTTTTTTTTTAAACCTTTGCTTCAAGCATCAAAGCGCACGGAAGGCATATGCAGCCTCTTTACAGAACAAAAGATGACTAGCTGTGGGAGACATTTTCTTATATTGTAGGTCAATTACAATCAAAATCGCCTTTACAATGGAGTTGGACGCAGCTAGCTTTCATTCCCTTGATGGCAAGGCAGGTCAGATCCCAAATGCTTTGTTGGTTCCCCTGGCTATTACTTAAAATGAAAGCTGCTTTTCTATGGCAAGGGTAGGAGTGCACCTCCAAAGTCTAATTCAGAAAAGATCAGAGCTCCATTATGCAACTAGACAGAGAATTAATAACATATCACAGGGAGCGTGTGTGATTCTGCCCTCGTGGTGACATTTATTTCTACACATCTGCTCAGATAAACCTTTGTTTGATTCAAGAGAAGATTTTACTTTGCTCTCAACATCTCAAAAGCAAAGTTTAAAGTTAAATATTTCCCCAGCTGGATGTGGCCACAGTGTTTAGGGGAAGGAGCCAGCAGCTACGGAGCATCTGCCTCCCATATCAAGCAGTGCAGCCTGGAGCGGGAGGTGGGAATGTGGGGCCCACGAGGATAACGCTGCCTCTGTCTTCTGCAATAATAGCATAAAATCATCTTACATACTAATATTTGCACATCCCTAGCCTGACTCATGTGCAAATCTGAATACATATTGCAGCTTCCCCACACAGCTGGGAAGTAGATACTTCCATGCCTGTTTTGCAGAGAATTACACTAGAGCAAACACAAAAGAAGAGGAAAGGCAGCCACAGAATCCAAAAGTCTCAAGTTCTGGGTCTCCACTTCAAACCTCATGAGTGCCATCACTTCACCCATGCTGGCAGCTTGGTTTCTCCTCAGTGGCTGACACTGCGACATCCCTTGCTGGATCCCACCAGTCCTGAACCCGAACGCTCACCCTTTGGCTAATGGAGGGGGCAGACGAAGGGAGGACTGCAGAGATCTCTAACCTCTGGCAGGGGTATCTCAAGCTCAGCGAGTCTTAAAAATAACAGATCTAGTACCTGACACACACACCTTTCCAAAGTAGTTGAGGAGTTGCATCCCTTTACAAGTAAGTTGATGAATGAATCCCACTCTCAGCCACAGTTCAGGGTGAGGAGCGGGGAACGGTCAGGGAGCACGCTCCAACAAGTGACCACCAGCCAAAATTCACTGCCTTCTGGAGCACAGCACTGAAGCCCAGTCTCTCAGCCTGCGTGTAATTCATCAAAGGCTGCCTCTTTCAAGGAAGCAGCTCTCATGAATGCTGAGTAAGACCAACTAGCCGGCAAATTAGCCATCACCGGCATGTTCAATCACACAAGACAGCAATTACTGGCTTTTACAATGAAAAGTCCGCTCAGGGCTTGGATTACAGCTTTCCAGAGCTTCTGCCAATGGCACCATTTGAAACACCAGTTTGGGCTTGATTTTAAATGTTAGTAGCATTTGGCAACTGGATAAATGAATGTGACTCTGAAAACCCTTTCATGCTGCGACGAGGAAATTCTCCAGAAGCGGAAAGCAACACACAGCGCTTCCTGGGAAGCCAGAGAAAAATCCTTGTGACACACAGTTAAAATAAATAAAAATAAAAAAACAGAAGCAAACAACAAAAAAACCCAGTTCTTTTTAAAGACATTTTTATAGCATTTACTGCAGGCACAGGACTTGAAATGAGCACCCTCAGCTGAAAAACCAATACTGACAGTAGCAAATGAAGAATCTCATTCGAACAGCRCGATACTTACGGTAGAGACAGCCGGCATCCCCTCTGAGCCGGGACCATCCCGGGCAACACCTGTATGCCGTCTGGTATTTCACCTTGTACACCTGTCTGTAGCCCGTGTAATACGCAGTTCTGAAACACAACAAAACAAGATACCACCCGGACAACGTTAATTCCTGCGGAACGAGGAAGCTGGAAAGAACAGAAGTTGTAACTCTAACTGTAGATATAAATAAAATGAGGAATTTGATTTTCAAATGTGCTGACATTTTTTTCCACCTGGTCTAGCAATGATCGCTGATGCTAAGAAAATACTTCTTAATTTACTTTAATCGGGAACACGAGAGACTGGAGTGTCCAGGTCCTCATAACACCCCTGGCTCTTCTCTCCTTTTCTAAACTATTTCACAGCTCTGAGCCCCTCTCTTAAACTACTTGTTAACAAAGGAAATTTAAATTTTAAGAACAACGGGTATTTCAGTCCAGCTTTAGTGAGCACGAGCATGTGTCTCCAAGGGGCTGGTGAGCTAAAAAATCATCAGAATCCTGATGGGAATGTCAAGCTGCTCAAAAAGCTCTCCATGCAATTGTGTTTTACATAGCAATGCTCCTATGGGTTAAGGCTGGCAGAACCGATTCCCTGATGGAAAGGGCTTTCGCCTCCTCGGTTCCCCTTCCGCTGTGCCCCGCAATAACCCTCAACTCCACATCGACAAGCCCAGCACTGCAGCCAGCGCCAGACCGGCCGCGCCATACGTGTGACCACATCTCTCCCGTCTTCCAGAAAAAGCGAAAAGCCCTCTCCAGCCCAGGGCAGCACTGGGACGCGAGGGCGCAGCAGCCTCTCTAGAAGCGGTGGCCACAGCCCCACCGCTCGGCAGAGCCAGCGCAGGTCTGGCAGGGGATGCTGCGCTCGGGAAGAAGCTGAAGGTCCCTTTAACAACTCCTACTGGTTACCTTTTGGGATAGGAGTTGGGCTAGTAAAGCAGGGATTGATCTGAAGCATAAATAAATAAAAGCAACACTTTTTTCCCCGGAAATTTGATGCTGTGAGTACGTGAAAATTGAAACACAGATAAAACTTTTGAAGCCGATTCTTAAAAAGCTCCTTTGGCAGAACATGAAACTACTCCACCAAAGCAAATCAGACAAACAACAACAAATATTTGGCACAGCAGATGTGTTGTACATGTCCACTGAAAATATTTATCCTAACTCAGTCTAGTTGTTTGATTTTGTCTGAATGTTTCTACAAAAAACCCTAAATAACGGTGAACCATTAATTCCTGTGAAGGAAACCTTTGGCTACTCTTCTGTGCCAACCAGCATATGGAAGCACAGCTGAGAAAAATAAAAGCAGATACCAATTTTTTTGTACGAGCTGTTAACAAATTATGAAGGAAACACTCATGTTCCAGAAGCAGCTGAGAAAGCAATTTACAGTCACTCAGGCACCAGAACAGCTAGCAATCAGGCGCAGATCCATCTGGATCCTCTTGGTATTAAGAGCTATCTCCCAGCCCAGGGCTTTAACGCAGGGTGCATTAGGAAGCACAAGAGGACACGACGGGTGCGGGGTGGTGCAACAAGCATTCACTGCATGGGCCATTCTGGAAAACACCGCCCTTTTCATCCAAAATGAGAAAGACTGCATGGCAGCAAGCAGCCTCTTCCATTTGCCCTGCATAAGCTCAGAAATGAGAAGGAAAAGGTATTCCAAGAAATAGTAATGTAGGACAGCTCAGGACTAATCCCGGGCTCCTTTCTGCCCCCAACAGCACCCTGAACAATCTCATCTCCACGAGTCTTGGTGCGCTCTRTCGGACGCTTCAGATCCTTAAGTCAGCCCAAGTGGGTTCTCAAGAAGATGCAAATATTTTTACAGCCTCAGTTGCCTGTGGATATCTGGATGCTGCAGACTGGAAAGAACCGCATAGGAGATACTTTATCTTCAAYGTTTCCGTTTTCTTTTGTGTTTTAAGGAGTCCCTGGCACAGAAAATGTTGAACGAGCCAGAACTAATGGAACCCAGGCTTAAAAATCCTGCTGTGTCCTGCTACTGGAAAATCCACTTCCAGCCCCCTCTGGGACAGCGCCGTCATTCCTCCAAGTTTCGTTACTGAGGGCTGAGCAAACCTACCTTCTGTTGTTACCTAATTCAGGGAAGTTACACAACCAGTAGCAAAAACATCACTTTACCAGGAACAACAAGAAGTGCAGCCCAGAGGATGCTCAGTTCATCTGCTGAAGAGCAGACGCTGGCTGAGTGGGCAGGGCCCATGTCCTGGGGGTGTGGAGCAAGGTTCGTTCTGATTTTTAGGAAATGTTGCAATCCAGTACTCTAGGCACAGATACAAGTCTTATAAAAACAAATGCTACTGGTTTTGGAATGCACAAACTCAGCAGACAACCACCCCTGTGGCTGCCCCCCATCCCCTGCCTGCCCCAGCCCACCCTCCCTCCTCTGCCCACCTCCCCTAAACTGCACTTACAGTTTAGGCAAAGTGATGGGACTGTAGCAGTATCTGCAGCACCCCAAGCGTGCCCAGGAATTGTAGGAAATTAGCTAATGATTATGAACCCCGCACGTCAGTGACTTGTGCTTCAGCCCCTGCAGACAGCTGCTCCTCACCAGGCAGGTGGGCTGGGCAGCAGCACTGAACCGTGCACCGGGGAAAGGAAGAGCAGATGCTGGATTTTCCTAGTCACGTCCATGAACTCAAAGGCACTGAGGCCAATTTCAGGCCAGCCCTGTGCGTGTCAGATCCTGAAGCTGTTAATATGCTTCCTGAGCCCCGCGCTGCCGGAGCTGGGTCCAACTGGAGCCGCTCCAGCGGGCGAGACGGAGGCTGCGCAGCATCCCTGTGAATGCCGAAACTGCGCGCTCCACTGCCCTCGATTGCTCAGCACAGGGGAGCTTGGCAGGAGATCTTCCATCTATTGGAATACGCTTGCTGCAATGGGAACTCCCGAAAGAAGTTTAGAGTGAGGGGATACAGGACAAAATCTTGGCTGAGGCAAGTTTTGCTGATAGTCCTCTTACTGTACTTGCTTTTAAAATTCCCTGGGTGAAATCCCTCACAGCACCTCTAGGCTTCACCTCTGTATTTTCATCAGGAACAGAGTTTTAGCACTAGGCTGTTCTGATATTTATAATGAAGCAGACAGAAAGATTTTTCATTTCAGTTCCTTGATTTACAATGTCAAAAACATACATTGAAGAACTAAAGGGACAGCTGGGTCTGAAGAGTTCCCAGCCTTTGAAGTAGAAGCAGACAGGGCCCCTATCATTTCAAAGTCCTCTCTTAAAACACGGTCAAAAGACGGACTCTGTTTGCTCTTTTATTACCACTACACAGATATCATCACCAAGATAATTACTGGCAATTACAGGGTTAGGAGGAATTCCTAAAGTCAAGACTTAAAAGCTGTCTCTAGTCCAAGATGCTTCTTTGAAACTACTACTATCATTATTATTTTGTAGAGGTTTGTAACTGCCTAATGAGGCCGGAAAAGCAGGTGGAGTACAGAAGAAGATTGGGCACATTATCGTCTGGCTGCTGTGTAGGTAAGAGAAGTGCATTATTTGCACTGTTGCACATGTTCATAGCCCTCCCTCTACAACTCCTTGCTTGGTTTCCCAGCTCCCAGTAAAGGCCAGTCAGCGACTCAAGGGATACTACGATTAGCTGAACAACCGCATCAATTTTCCGCTCAGAGTACTAACTCCTTTCTTGCACGTGCAAGCCTAATTCTGCTGAGCTGTTCACTCTTCTGACATGGGCCTGAGCACAGTCCTGCTCACGGTGCAAGAGAAAGCTGATGACCCTGCAGCAAAGCCTGCTAACCACCACCACAGCAGTCACCCGTCCTCACGGAGCATCACTTGCACAACAGCCACATTTTTTTTTTTTTTTAGACCATGCACAATAAACCTCACTTGGACCCTGCTACTGCCTTCAGCTCTGTAAAACTACTGAGGCACTGAGATGTCTCTGCTTTGAAGCTGAGACATCTAAAGATACAGGAATAATGCATGCGATGTGATTAAGTCATTTCATTAACATGGCACGATCACAGGAAACACATGTAATACATCGTCAGAAGACTGGAAACAGCTAACCACAACAACAAAACTTCTTTAGAACAAAACCAATGTATCTTCTCTTTGGGAATTCCTTAACAGCTTAAAAACTCTTAGCATCACAAAGATGCCAGGCAGGGTCAGAAAACCCTCCAGCTAGATACACATAGGGTTTACAAATACCTCATAGTCTCCTGGTTTTAGCCAAGAAAAATAAGTAATAAAATAGCTCCGCTCTTTACAGCTAATTCATGGGTTCAGAGCCACATTCTCTGCACGTAGCTCTCCGTTTACAGTAAATGAACTGCATTGTTACCCTAATGCCAGACCCGCTGAAGGCCAGGTACCAAGTGCTGGGTACTTTCTCCTCTCTCCCTGGAGAGCTGCCAGGGACTGAGGAGAGCCACAGCCATGTTGTCTGGTCACTAAGACCCTCGGAGGGTACCAAGCAGTTATCAAGGCTGTTTCCTGTGCCAGACCACAGCCCGGGCAGCAGGACGGGCACACGCGTGGCTGTTCCCAGCCCTCACCTCTGTGCCCAGACTCTGCCAACTGTGCAGCCACTGCCGGTGCGATGGGCTCTCCCCTTTGCAGATGCAAAGTGAGCAACAAGCTCACTTCCTCGCTGCTGCTGGTGAGAAGGAATCAATTTTCATCACGCAAGGAGCAAACCAAGCTCGAAGGAAGAACACATACCTCCGCTCGTAGCCCGTGCACCACTGCCGTCCTCCACAGTCCTGCTTCCACACTTTGACGGTGCGGGTAAAGGCCTGGACGCACGGCTGCCGGTGTTCCATGATCGCCARCTCCTGCTCTGCGCAGACGTTTGGCCTGGCACAGAGAAATAGAGGTATACGGGGGTCTGCGCGCTGCTGTGAGAAGAGTGCAGTGCTTCCACTGCTTAAACAGGCGCCAGTTTTGGGCAACTTCGTTTCCTTACTGAAAGAGCAGGAAGATCTTATGCAATATACAGTATTTGCCTCCTTGTTTAATTAAATCGGTGCAGGGAAAAGAAATCTGCCAGGTTGGCCAGACACAAGCAGTTGTCAAGTGCAGTCTATCCACCTCCCCCAAAAACTCTTGGATTTAATGCTCTTGTGAACAGATAGCATATTAACAGTGTGGCACTGGCACCCACAAAACATACAGTACAATAATATCAGCTGTATTTCTCAGAAGCACATCATTAGGCCTTTGTGAATCAGTTAAATATTGGAGAACTACAAGATGAACATCGCAAACCCGTATTTATAGATGGAAAATTGCCACACAGAGAGAGGACACGGTTGAGTAATCCCGCGCTGCGAGTCAGCGGCAGACACGGGAAGCCTGCTCYGTACTGAACCCCCTCCTCGAACCTCCAGACCTGCAGCCCATGATGAGGCTCAGATACAGTAACGGAAATCTAAAGCGATATGGTTTTATAACACTGCAACAAAGCAAACTTCAGTGAGATTGGGAAGTTGCTGACATTTCGTACCTCTAGGTCCTGGGATGCTCTACAGCCCACTTGAAAAATGCAGCAGTTACTTTTCCACTGATACATTAAGGCTAATTTTTAGCCTTAAAACAGAGAGGATGGATCAGAAAAGAGGCAGCAGCCTACACGATATGGTAGCACAATAATTTCTACGTTTGTCCRTTCTGTGCACTCTCAGTCAACGAAGAATACATATGCTTTCTTTGCACCTAGGGGATTATTTTCCTGACTATTGTCATTGCAAACACCAACGATATCTGCATCTTCTGACAGTGTTTGGGAAAAAAACCTATACTGCCACTCGAAATGATACATCATTTTATTAATACGGCTTTAAATCAGAATTCAGTTTGCTGTCTTAGATGCTTTCTCACTCGTTCAGAGCTAAGGGCTTCCAGTAAACAAAGTGAATATATATAATTCAGTGAGTAAGAAGATAAGGAAAATACCATTTGCACTTTATTTCTTTTCTAATCCTAACTCTCTTTCACCAAATATGAGTCAGTAGTTTTAACTAAGAATGAAGAGGGAAACATTTGTCCCTGACTTAATAAGTTATGAGCCATTCATTATTTGGGACCGCTTCTGTTGCTTCCAATTCTTCAAAAGGGACTGAGAGTTTTCACAAAAATACTTTCTATAAAAGAAGTTAAACTAAATAAATTGGACGTGGTGAAGCATAGAGATTGCAGCTGGCATCTGACTGCTCCAGGACGTTCAATTACACCGCAGTTACAGCAAGCCTGGCAATGCCTTTGGGATTAATGGCATGTTTCCTTCCCCCTCTAGCTTTGCTCTAAAACCTCCTCTCATCATCCCCACATGTGGCCACTGCCAAGCTGTTTGGCTTGCAAAGCTCCGCACACATCACTTCACCAATACAACGGTCCCCAGCGCTAATGGTGACTGCCAGAGAAGCTATTTTATTTCTTGAGTGCCTCCATACACAGAGAGCTGCAAGTTGATGCAGAGAGTGGTATTTCCCTACCCCTGGACCTCCTCTGCTGTTAGCCTGCAGGCGCCTCACCTCCGAGCTGTCTGCACGTCCAAAAAGAGAACTGAAAGGAACCACAAGAACAAGGTTGGCAGCAGCACCATTTTGGTGTAATTTATTACAGTGAAGAAAGGTTCTTGTGTGCCCCAAACAGTGGTTGTGTGTGTAACGGGCATCGTCAGCAATGTCCTATGGGAAGTGACAGCACTTCCCAGGCGCTGGCCTTTTCTTTTCTCTGACACTTTGGCTCACATCTCATCTCCAGTGTCTCATCCAAGAAGTCCTAAAAGTACTTGTCAAGGCAGGAGCACAAAATCTCTGACGTAGGGAGAAAAGGCATCCTCTTGCAAAACCTTTATCTGCTGAAAAGGACCCCTTTTCAATCAAAAAGTTAAAAACATCAGAGAGAGTAGCTTGGAGTTAGCACACCATGCAACACTGGGTTCATTTACAAAAAGAATTAGAGCAATCCCCCTGCATCGAGAGATCATCTTCTGGCAGGAGACCAAATTTGCCAGGAAGTTTTCCAAAGAAGCCAAATGATTAACACCAAACTGTAGCTGTAAAATTTAATTAAAAAGAACAGACTATGTGCTGYTAGAGTACAGCAAAAGGGGGAAAGAAACATGCAATAAGAAAGAGATACATGAAGTGCAATAAAAATAGCAGGTCTGTGAAGAAAGGTCAAACTATTTACACAACAATCACCTCTTGCACTCACACAATAGCAACATTTCAGTTAAAAACAGTGAGTTACTTCCTACAAGCAAAGACTACCCAGATTTTCAAATTTCTATTCACCTTTATGTACAACTGGTACTAGGTAAAGAAACACAGACCAGCCCTCCCTCCCCTTCACTCTMTCTGCTCCTCCCTTCACCTTTGATTTTAAAATACTGTGTTTAGCTTCTGCTTTACAGTTCCCCAGCCTATAAAACCACTCCGGTTCTCTTTTCTTGCTACTTACATATGGGGCTGAAGTTTGTTCCCAGAAGCAAGAGAAGATATTCGCAATGCAAGGATGAATGACACTGCCACCGCATGAAACTCCATTGCAACAGTTCCTCTCTCCCCCCCAAGGTGCTTCCAGCGGGTGCCTAGAAAAATCTCACGGCCTTCTCAGCACGACTTGCGAGTTCCCGTTCCCCAAAGGCAGACACTCCTGGCTACCCCCTGTTCCCAACTTGCCGGYGTCTCTCTTTCTTGCAAAGGACAATGCTACTGGAGCACACGGGAATTCTTGCACAGGGAGAGCAGATTTATCACTCCTAAATGCTTCCTCCCATATGGGTTCAGTTCAGCAAGTTTCTTCAGTCCATGGGAAATGATTATAGTGCAGATTGTYGCTGGGTTTTTCCCAAAACCAAACCTGGCTTCTTATGCTCATTTGCTTGCAGTGAAATGTACTGAAGTGACTTTTCCTTCTGGCATTTGCTTCTTGACAAAGCCCAAAGACCTGGTGGCTCACAAGACCTGGGTTCTGTCCAGCAATGAAGCCCCATGTGGGTTTAGCTGATCTGGAGTCGTGATACTTCACAAGGCAATATAAAAATCAGCACTCAGCAAGGGAAGGGAAAAAGGAGGGGTGCTCTCCTGCGCACCGAGAAGTCCACCTCCCAGAGGACTTTTCCAAAAGCAGGCAGAGTGCTCATTTACCCCATCCGCACCGCTGAAGCCATCCTCCTGCTACCTTCCTCCGGAGAC
This sequence comes from Phoebastria nigripes, assembly GCA_035582835.1. Taxonomy (NCBI): domain Eukaryota; kingdom Metazoa; phylum Chordata; class Aves; order Procellariiformes; family Diomedeidae; genus Phoebastria; species Phoebastria nigripes. Next base: position 971,135 of record JAYKAV010003044.1, on the reverse strand, counting down.
AGGATCGAGTAACTCCTGCACAYGCACACTCTAAGAGCAGCTTCCCTGCATTTCAAGGGAGTAACAAAACTTTCCTCCTGCCTTTCCCAGGTCTAGCTCCTTTCCCTCACATGGTCTCTTGTTTCTTTTCTTGCTGACAGTCAGAAATCCCTCCCACCAGCTGTGTCCAACCCCGACAAGAGGAGGGGGGAAACCCAGCAGAACAGTAGCAGAAATGATTCGGGTTTGTTTCTCAAAAGACAGCTCTTTTGCACTACCCAAGGCCAACTCTGTACACACCACCCAAAACCCCTTTCCCAGCAGCTCTAAAAATATCCCACAGAGATTTAATCTTTCCTATGCACTCTAATAGATAACAAAATTGATCACTTCCCAAGGAAATTCTGCTGTGCATGTAAAACGGACAGGGACACATCCAACCTGCACTCAGCTGCTAGAGCGCTGTTAAACGACCAGTTGCCGGGGTGGCGGAGGAATACACTGGGCAAAGAGGAGTTAGGGAACAAGATTAAATTGCTATCTGCCTTTTCCCACCAAACTCTGTACCACATAGGGAACAGCACAAGAGGAGGTGTTGATAAGGATTTTGCTGAAGCTGGGTGACAGTCCGCCGGCCCCTGTGAAATGAGAAAACAGAGAGAGAGAAACGCCCAAGCCCAATTCTCAGGTGGTTCACTGCTAAGTTTCAAAAAAACTGCCACAAGTATCACCAGTTGTTATTGCCAGTCTGCAGCAATGGTGAGGGCTTACAGAGGGCTGAGTTGTTTCCTGCCTTCCTTCCAGGAAAGATGGACACATGGTACCCGACACAGTAGGATGGGGAAGGAGAGAGCGGAGCAGGGGTGCTGCACTAAAACTCTCCTGCTTGAAAATCCTGCCGACAAACTCTCACCAAGGGCAAGGAGGAATCAAAGCAGCAGCCGGGCACTGCTCTGCTGCCCTAGGGTGGCCCTCGGCAGACCTGACCTTTGGTAAATACTGATTTCTGTGAGAGAAGCAGGATAAGAAGGTTTGGGTAGTTTCAGTGCCCATGCCATGCACTTATTTTGCCACTGAAAGACAACCATTACATCAAGACTAAAGTCACCAACGAGCCATGCCCAAAAGTTGGTAGCTCCTGGAAGAAACCGAGGCAGCTGCTTTTTACACCTTAACCCTTCCAAAGTCACAGCAGTTGCATAATATCATTTAGGTCAGAGAAAAGAGTGGGTAAGAGGGGCTAATGTTTTCACTTAGAAGTAAAGTATCTGCCAAGCCTAACAGATGGGAAGACAACATCTTTCACTGTTCCTAGAGAAGAAAGGCAACTACATAAAGATGTTTTATAATGATGGAGAGAGCTCCAGGATACAATAAATTCAGGCCTCCATTTTCCTGTCAGGACTTTAAAAGTTAGGACTTTTCTTACAGTAGGAAACCGTAAGACTGCTCTCAGTTGGTCTTTCAGTGCTAACTTACTACTGCTACCCAAAAGCTTTCCTTACACTTAGCTGATCCTCCGTTTGAGTCCAGCTTTGGCACACACAGTTCTGGGTACGCAGTATCTAGACTTACAAGATGTGAAGAGGTAAGAGGTGAAACCTCGGGGCACAGCGAGGCACCAGTCCCTCCCAGCCCCGACCAAACGCCCGCTGGCAGGGCGGTGGGAAGGGTAAAGGGGAGCCTGTCCTCCAGCCCCGCAGGCAGGGAGCGGGCAGAGCCTGGAGTGTGGCTCCCTCTCCAGGACACGGCTCGGCGTCCAGGGACAGGGATTAATCCCGGTCCAGCCACAGCTCCCAAACTGTGTCTCAGGTGACAGTCAGACGGGCAGGAGACAACTTACTAAGAGGATCCAGGCAGGTCTGGCCGCGGGGGCAGCGACAGCGGCATGGTCACCCTCTCGGCTGCGGCCATCCCCAGCAGGCTGCCTGGAGAGAGAAGAGGAAGCTCTGATGGAAAAAACTCTGCTTTGAGAAGTTACCGAGCGCAAAGCCAACTCCGCAATTCTTTTGTAAGTCTCTTTAAAGAAAGCAATGAGGCTTCCCTTTTAAATGGGCTCATGTGAGCAAGGGTTGCAAAGAGYACAGCAGAGAATTCGTGAAGCACATGTGAAAGATGGATATCTGAAATCCAATACCGTCTGTGAAGTCAATTCAGTATGTTTTCAATTTTGTACCATTTCCCAGCACAACCGCCCGCTGAAGATGTCATCCTCTGGCTCAGGGTAAAACAGCCCWGGAAAGTGGTCAAAGATACAATACGGTTCCATAAATAGCGATGATAATATCTGCACTAAAGCCAGAGACCACAGAAATGTAAGTATTAACTTGCCATTCATTCTCCAGCATTATTTAATCTTTGCTATCAAGTATGCTGAATGCGGCATGGGCTTTAGGGCTCTAAACTCACAGTCCTGTCCCTAGTTCTGCATTGCTCCATCACCTTCCTGCGCTTCATCTGCCACATCACACCTGGAAATTTTGACCAGATGGTATTTAAGGAATTTGTACATCTGACCGAGATTTGCTTCACAGCAGCTGACCAGCCTCCGTAGATCCACAAATCTCATTGCTTTGTGGGCGTATCAGACTCGGTGTCCAGACTACCCAAGCAGAGCGGCACATTTATTTTGGCTAAGCCCAGGGCTTCCTGCAGACACGCACACGCCTTCCTCGGCCCAGAAAACCCGCGGCAGAGCCGAGACAGGCCTGGTCCAGCCCCGGGTGTGCGGYGGTGACAGCACCCGCCACCCCCGCGGGCTCCAGGAGACGCGAAGGCGGGAGCACTGGCGCGCATCCTGCGTTTGCGGAGGGCACGCGTGGCCTGCCCCCCGTCTCTGCCCCGCGTGGGCAAGACCACGCGTGCCCAAGCAGCGGCCGACAGCCCCGCCGCCGAGCTGCAGTGCCGCCTCCCGGCGCGGAGCGGGGCGAAGGCGGGCTCGGCGGCCGGGGTTACCGCCAGCCCCGCCCCGGAAGGCGGCGAGAGCCCGGCCCGGCCCGGCCGCGATGCTGCAGCTGCGGGACGCGGTGGAGGGCGGCCCGGCCGGCAGCCCCGGCAGCCCCGGGGCGGCGGCGCTGCTGGTGCCGGGGGAGGCCGGGCCGCCCTTCCCGCCGGCCGCCGCCTGCGGCTCCCCCGCCTCCCCGCCGCCCCGCCAGACGCTGCGGCCGCTCAGCGTGCGCACCGCCACCCGCGCCGGCCGCCTCCGGGAGTACTTCGTGTTCCGGGTACGGCCCCGCGGGCGGAGCGGGGGGGGGGGGGGGGGCGGCGGCACCCCCCCACCGTAACCTCTCCCTTTTCCCCTTCAGCCCGGCACGATAGAGCAAGCGGTCAATGAGATCCGCGTGGTCGTGGCGCCCACCGAGGACGGGGAAGTGCAGAGCGTCTGGCTGCTCGCCGAGTAAGTAGCGCGGCCCAGGGCCAGGCTGCCGCTCCTGGCGCGGTGCGCTCCGGGCGAGGCGCGGCCCCGCGTCTCTCGCGTACGCGTTTCACAAGCGCGCTTTTGCATTAAAGTCTTGTAAATATTAATGCTTGCAAAGCGGACGTAGAAGCCCTGAAGGGGCCTGGGGTGGCTGTGTCACGGCGCTATTTCTGTATAATCCAACCCCCTGAAGGATTTAGATGAAAGCTCCTAAGTTAACTCACTACAAAATCCAGTACAATACAGAATTCACTCGCACACTAAAACCACTAACGTAGCTTTAATAAACTACTTCAAAGGCCATGCCTGTGTACAGAGCTACAGGCCGTTAGCCCTATAATTCACCAAGGAACAAAATGGAAGCTGACAATTTGCAATGTACCTGGACTAGGGGATAGAAGCAAAGCACACGCTGAGTATGCCTCCTTCTTTGGAACAACGCATAGCCAGATCTGCAAGCCCCAAGTGCTCCTTGGGGCAAGCAGAAGGCAGGGCCAGATTCGGTCCCTTCACGGTGGCACAAGTCGAACCGGCAGGGAGAGGCAGAGAGAAAGGTTCACGGCAGCTGGAAACACTCTGGCCCATTGCCTGGTCCTGCTATTTGCGCTTACCTTTACACAATGAGGATAGCTTTGGTCTCATCAGCTTTACGTCAGTGCTCCTGTTGAAACAATAGACAATTTTTAATTTTTGGAAGGAAAGACAATTAAATCAGTAACACTAAAAATAAGCTGTAGCAGATTTCAAAGGTGCTAGTTTAAAAGCTGAGCTCATTACCCCTAGCGTGAAAATACAACCTACTCTTAGGTTGCCCTAAGGATGAAGTAGTAGTGTAGCTGTGATGGTTCAACAATGTAGTCTGGCAAAACACTTGGGGAAAGGTAGAATCTTTTATTCATGAAATTTGAAGAAACCGACAAGTTTTTGAATGTACAAAGTACATTGAATGTACAAGTATGTTCTTACAGAAGAAAATACTGAGTCAGACCACACAGTTAAAGAAAACTATTTCTCTCCCCTGAGAGAAATAATTTAGCAAATGTGGCAACACGCTAACAGCACGGTATTAAACCCTTACTGGAAGAGTTGTGGGAGACTCGTCTGCCCCATTAAGTGGCATTTGTTCTTAAGTAACAGGAGATACCACTAGAGCTCTCTCTCAAGATCTTCAGACTTACTCTGATTTTCTTAATATTTTCTTATGTTATGACTATGTTGTGACATTCAACCTCTTATCAGACTTGCTGATTCAAAGCAAAGGCCGTAATGGAAAATACAGCATTACTAAGACTTCAGATTTGTTCTCTTTAGCGACTCTTCTATCTGTCAAGCTGTTAAGTGTTTCTAGCTGTTAATCAGAACTGCTAAAGCTTAGTCATGTTATCTTACCAGAATTGATCACTGGAACAACGAGAAGGAGCGTCTTGTTCTTATCACGGATTGGTCCCTCCTGATCTGCAAATACAACTTCATCAGCCTGCAGTGCCAGCATGTGACGAGGATAGCCCTCAGTGCAGTGGATACCATCTCTGTAGGAGAGTTTGAGTTCCCACCTAAATCTCTGAACAAGTAAGTTGACATAGTAATACTGTAATGTTATTGTAATTCTTGTATTGTTCTTGTAAATAGTTTGAGCTGTCAATCTTTGTCACTGACCATTGGACAAGTTTGAGAATTCTTCCTTTTGCTCATGTGACTTTGTAAACAATTACTAAAGCTTCATTAGACCACCTCAGAGTAGCTGCTGTTTTGCTGGGACAGTTAGTAGTTACATTAAAAGCGAGCTGCTCAAGGACTTTCAAGATAAAATGAATACATTTGGGAGAAGAAGTTCATCGCCATTATGTAATGCAGTAAGTAGTAGCAGCAGTAGTACCACCTTAGCATTACTGGAAAGCCACATGTAAGTGTCAGGTTGTATGTAAACGCAGGCTTATCACAGGCAGTACAGTTCAGGCATTRTGTCCTAGGTGTTTAACGAGCTTAACCATTTTGCACTCAGCTTATAAGAACGTACCTTTGCTTATTTCAGGGGCTGAATTCTTCTTTTACTGTTCCAGAGGAAAAACTTACTATCAAACTTGTATTTCAGCTTCCAGTTTTAAGTAGGTCTTTTTCAGACAGTACATTTCTAATTAATCTTGCCTCAAAGACTCCAAAGTCTTACCATGTTAATTCTGCTGTCTTCAATATCAGGCGAGAAGGTATTGGTATTCGAATTCAGTGGGACAAGCAAAGTCGYGCCTCCTTCATAAACAGATGGAACCCGTGGTCCACAAACATCCCATACGTCACCTTCACCGAACATCCAATGGCAGATGCTGATGAGAAGATTGCATCCCTTTGCCTAGTAAGGACGTCACGTCTCCTATTCTAGCTGGCTTGTTGATCTCATAGGCTGGATACAACTTAGATTATTTTGAAAAGATGTAGCAGTTAAATCAAATAGAAGCAGTTAAATCAAAGAGACAGAACTTAAAAGCTCTAAGCTACATTTCCCCATTTCCCAGATTTGACTTGCAGGGCAGCCCAACCATCAGTTTTTGCCAGCAACCCATGAATGGTTTATACAAGAACGAAGCTGAAACTTCCAAAAGTGCAGAGTCCTGTAAAACCCAAAAGAAAATGGATCTTGGTGCTATTCTGACTCTTGCTTACCTCACAGGCCGATGCCTGACTTTTCATCTAGGACTGCCAGCTAATTAAACAAATAGTTTAATTGCTAACTGTAAGCCTTTCCTTAGGTGGTTGTCAGTTTTTCTTGCAATAGTTGCTTTCCTCTGAAGGTTTCCTTAAAAATAGAACACTATGGCAATTTAAGTTCAACACATCAATGATAAGGGCAGGAGAATTACAGTCAGAAATAAACAATATTAGTCACTGATAAATCTTTACGCATCTAGCCCACGTGTTTAAGTTACATGTAAATAGTGTCCTGGTATGAAATGAACTGCATCAGTAAGGTTTAAATGTCAGAACGTAAAGTTTATCACGGCATGCAAGATCCATGACAACTACAGCTTTAGTGTTAATCCTTTACAATTCAACATCAGCAGCTGTTTGCCTAACGATTTTTAAAACAATGGAAAAACATCAAGGTGATTTTTTTTCTTTCAGTTGGAAAACTTTAAAACTCAGCTAATTCAAGCTGTGAAGAAAGCCCATAAGGAGTGTCCGTTGCCAGGAAGGGCCAATGGCGTGCTAGTGCTGGAGCGTCCTCTTCTGATCGAGACCTACCTGGGATTGATGTCCTTCATCAACAATGAGGCCAAACTTGGCTACTCCATGACAAGAGGCAAAATTGGATTTTGAAATTCATTGCATTTAATCTTTTCAAGGGAAAGTGATTTGATACTGGTCTCCTGGGGAGAGCACGCTGTGTGGCAGCATACTCAATAATCAAAGTGAAGATAGGGGAACAAAAGGGGGTGGTTGTAGATCTAACAGTTCACAGGAGGCCCTGGTTGTTACGGAGAATGCATAGGTCAGATTAATCTGAAGCAGACACAAGGCAGTGTCATTCTTGTATTTTGTATCTAATTTACAGTTCTTACACAGGGCTAGCGAGCAGCAGTGTTTTCCATTTCTAACTCTGTTAATTAAGTGCGATCGGTATCTGCTACATTCTGCACAAATATCCAAGATACAGTAGAATGTTCATGCCGTATTACAGTTGTATCCCTATATATGGTGTCAAATCATGTAGTGTGTTTGGGATTGATTTGTATTGTTTAAAGAGGTATTAGTGTTCACAACTACAGTAATCTTAGCATTTTGATTAATGCCTGTTAAGAATTTTGGAAGCTGTGTCAGTCATTCTTTAGGAAAACAGTCAGCAAATTTTGTTAAAGCTCTACTGCTAACGTCTGCTCAGAAGCAGTGTACTGAAGTAAACTGAAGTACATGGCTGAATATGCATTTATTAGCTTCTTGTAAAAATACCTCCCTCTAAGAACTGAGTCTAACTTCCTAGTTTCTTATGTATGTTTTCTTGCTGCAGCCATAGAATAAAGACTCTTTTGGGAGAATATTGCCAAAAGCCTCACAAACACATTTGCCTTCAAAGCTATTATTTATAAAACTGAAAAGGAATTTTATTTTGATTAGATTTATATTCTTAGCAATTTTTCTTAAATATACTCTAGTTTGGGACAGCAGCAGTGCAGGACTTTTTAATGGAGACAGATAAAACTTTGAGCACTGTATGTCAATCTTTGTATGTCAATCTTTGTTTATACATTCTTGCACTTAACCTCATACAAGTGTCCAGTAATGAAATTCAGAAGCAGCTAAGAGACACTACAACTGACATTGCTCATGAGGTTACTCTAACAAGCTTTTTCATTGTGTGTGACCTTCTATACATGCCATTTTATCAGAGCATTTATCTGTGCAACTACAATGCTGAATAAATGCTGTGCTGTAGTGGGTTTTTTTGCACTTAAAGTAGATGTGTGTTTATGAAACTTACATAAAGCTGAAGTCATGATGGAATGCAACAAGTTGCATGCCCCTCTCAATGCATTTTCTAAGATACCTATTTAATTTTCATTAATCTTGCAGTAAAGTTAAATTTTATCTCAGTTTGTTCTTCGTTCTTTATTTTGTGGAGACTGAGGCTGTGAAATTAAGTAGCAAAAGAAAAAAAAATAYAGTAAGTTCCTAAACAATGGGCTCCCTTCCTTTGAAGAATACAGTGGCTGGCTGCTCAGGTTAAAGATAAAGGATAGTCCAACTGCTCTTTCCCTGCTAAACTGTCCACTCCAATTTGGCACTAGATAGTTGGGTCAAAAGCTCCCATTTCAGTTGCCTGTAATATATCATTCTAAAGTATCAGTTATGATCGTCCTTGTAGAGATTCAGTATAATGAATCTATGGTAGACCAGGCACAATTACTGTCACCTGTTAACATCTTAGTCTGGAAAAGCAAAATTATTACAGACAACAATTTGCTTTCTGGACAAAGAACTTGTTTTGCTTTAAGAGTAACTGATTTGCTAGAAAGCATCTTACTGATGTATCTACTTCTGCTACATTATTTAATTCTAATACACCAGAAAAATCTGTTGTCTTACAAGACTAGATATAAGCTGTACACTGTTGTGTGCAAGTAACTGTTTCCTTGTGCTGGGATAAATAGCTACGTAATCACATCACTGATAATATAGAAACAAACTTTAAATGGAGAAGTGCAGGTTTAGAGAGTCATACCAAGTTTGTAACTATCAAAATATTTATTGGAAATTATAAAATTTAAATAATAGCTATACATTATATACACACAGCTACAATTTTAGAAAATAAGGTTTTATAGTTGACAAAGTTCAAGAGAAAGTTCAACTACATCAATATTAAAGTTTTCTTGAAATCCAGAATTCATTCTCTACACTTTAGTTGCTACGTCACTTCATTCAAATGCAATCACAGTACTTCACACATTGGAGTTTGGGTATACTCCATCAAATAAATAATTTATAAATACAAAAACTTCAGATTGGACAACAGGATGCGACCCCTTTCCTCATTCTTTCTCAAACATGTGAGCATTTTTAATGCAAATGATTGTTATTTTACCTCTTCTCTAAGTAACACACACAAAAGTTGTCCTTACTCAGAAGCACCATGGAGTCTCCACTAGAATGCCAGGAGAGAGACACGATCTGGAAGTCACCTGCAGAAATAGATCAGAGTTTGTCAGCAAGAAGCTGACAGTCCATCCTCTTACTCTAGGAAAAGGTAGCTGGAGTAAGTCACACACGTTGCAAAAAATACCCTCCCCACCTTGGAAGCCTTAACAGGGTGTTCGATTTTGTTACTGCTGCAGTAGAGCCAATCTGTTCTCCAATACAGCAGTGCAGATAAGCTGCATTACTGACTCTTTCCCCCAAACCTACAGTTACTTTGTACTCCATATACAAGCATAGATTTTGTAGACTCATCATTTTAATGCAAATAGATGCCACAAGATTGTTCACCGGTGCAGCGCTGCATACCCCGATGATACTGCCACTCCTTGTGTAGAGAGGAAAAAGTTGAATCTTTGCAGTTTCTTTTGTTTAATATGCAGAAAGGCATTTATGTGATCTAGCTAATGGCCTTGTATCACTTACTGCCAACCATAAAACTTCCCATCACGCAGGCTGACTTAAGAGTTCAGGTTCACATACGTTCTTCTATCTTTCTACATCAGATTTACTATGCACGTTTTTCCCCATTAGCATTTTGTTGTAGTTTAGTTGTTTTCAGAATACCCAAAAACGTTACAGGCATTTCAGAGTCTTTATTTCAACACTTGGCATTCTGCACAACTACAGTTTCTATGTAAATAAACTGATACGAGTATAAATCTTGAGAAAGAATTCAACATACCATATGATTAAAGCAACAATTAAATCACTGTTAGTCCCTGTGCTCTGCCCTTGATATATTTTATCATGTTTGCTATATCTCATTATGAACTCCCCTTTTTTGAGGATAGAAATACCTGTTTTTAAAAAGCTCCAAGACGACATCCGAGCCATTTACATGATAATGCTCAGACCGATTTATAAGTGGAAAAATACTTTGTAAATAAGAAGCTGATGATGGCTTGTGGAAGTTACTGCAGGCAGCCTTACCTTCCATTGGAACCTGCACTGACACACAGCCAGCTGGGGACCATAAGTAGACTTTGCTATTTCCTGTACATACAGCAAGTCGAGGTTGTCGTGGATCCCACTGGAAAGATTGGACCGCACACAGCTGCTCTAAGACTACAAACAGTTTCAGCTTTTGAATGTCCCAGATCCAGACAGCATTAGGAATGTTATCTGTCAGAAAAGGAAGAGGTAATCATGTAAATACCTGAAGGATAAAAAGATCACACTTCTCTTTTTTTTAAAGAAATGGGCATTAATTGAGGTCTAACACGACACAAACCATTTAGGTACAGGGTTGACACCACTAGAGTTTTGCCTAGCAGTGCCTTCAATTTTGCCTTGGAAATACTGCAAAAAGGATAAAAGAAGTGACTTAGTTTGTCTTCCAGTCCTTCACTGGCTTTTATCAAATTATTCACAATTATGCTGCTGTTGATGGGTTTTGCATCTGAACCACAGCTTTTGCATCCAGACATAAACAGCCCTTCAGGACCATCGAAGGGAAAGATCAAACGTTAATTCCATGACTTGCACTATTTGAGGTAATCAAAAGTCCCCCTATTACAGGTTGTGAAGAATTCTGCCTTTGAAGAGACACTTGCTATAAATAGAGGAGGAAAGATTTGTGTATTTCATTTTCTAATCCAGTGTGCTCACATACATTTGAAGAAAATAAAAAGCATACTATTTTCATTAAATACAAAGCCAAGACTGAGTTAATGCACTGATAAGCAGTTCTGGCAGCTCACAATACTTTACATACTCTGGAAGACATAGGCTGAATTTCCTCTGTAGTTACATGTTTGCACAATGGAGAGCTGATTTTAAATAGGGCCATGACTCTTCTCATAGTGCAAAATAACTGACCAATTGTCGTCCTCGTTTCTTTTATGAAAGCACACCACACACAACGAGTAGGTTTCCCCTTTAATACAGGGCTGTAGGAACTTACCATTTTTGGTTGCCAGGAAACAGTTATCGGAACTGAATGCCAACAACCCAATTCCCATTTTGGGATTTGCCCTGTCAGCAACTGGTTTGATATACTGTAAAGAAACTGGCACCTGGGAAACGTCATCTGGAATTTGAAATAGAAGTACTTTACTAAGCAAGCCTGAATGGACAAAATATTTAAATTCCAACTTTTAAAAAACCCCTCATCTCTGAAGTGATAGGACCGTATTTTACTCTTCTCCAAGATGTTCCAATCAAAAACTTCAATTGTTTTAAGATATTCATCTTCATATAAACAGCTTACTATTCTTGCCCTTCTACAAAAAAAGAAAGGCTGGAAATCCAGGCAAGTCTGAGATTAAACTATGAAAAAAAAGGAGAGATCAAATTTTCCGCTACCTTTTAACTAGTATTTCAAACACACACCAATGCAAAACAAAAGTGATTTACAGTACCACAAACAACAAGAAAGTAAAAAAAAAAAAAAAAAAAAAAGAAAAAATACTAAATCATACATTGTCTGCCATCTTTTTAATATTTCAAAGCCTGTTGTCTGGAGGCAAGTTTAAAGCATTGCTATAACTACAGCTTCTTAGACAAAAGCCAAATGGCCTTTTTCATGCTCTGCTTTTTTACATAACCTCATACCTAAGGGATTAATTACTATCCTAAAACAGACAGCAAGACTGTAACACCTTCTGATTTTTTTTTTTTTTTTAAATTACACACTATGATAAGATTCTTAATTGCAATAGTTCATCTGATTCTAGCAATTATCTGCAACAGTTAAACTAAGTCATGAAATAACATTGCATAGATTGAACAAATCAGAAAAAAATCCACACAATGTTAAGGCAACTTTTGCAAGCAACTCCAAGACTGAGATCTGGCTGCTATTTCTACGCCCAAGCAATTACAGTTCTTTTCTACAATATCCTGCTAGTCTTTAACCTGCCTTCAAACCACCATGCAGACAGCATGCCCTCTAGCAGGGTGCTTACTGCCCTTGGAGCTCTTCGGTTAAGTTGGGAGCCTCGAGCAGAGCATCCAGAGGATCCATTTCAATATCAAAGAGGCAGAGTTCGCCTATAATGTTTATTTATAGAAAGACTTCACATGGCAAACTCAAGTGTCTCATTTTAGTAAACTTTGGCTTACATTTACTTTGTGTGCTGAAGAGAGAACTAGCCAATGCTCTTGTTGGAGGGAAAGAAAGTCTCTCTGTTTCAGATGGGGATTTCTCCACTTCTTTATACACAATCTACAAAGAAACAAGTGACAGTTCTACAGAAGGGCCTCGGAGAATTTGAACATCGGCTTTTACCAAATCATCCACATCCCACTAACTCATCTTCACGTGTATTAATTATATCTCAGCATCCYCTAGTTCATCAATGGAGGAAAGGGCTTCAGTAGGCAAATACCGAATCCAGCATTCTCAGTGAATCATTTGCTATTTGGAACCATGATCAGAAAAACACTCCTGTGACAAATAAACGAACCTTGAAGTCTATGAAGAATGAGTCTGCCAGAGTACACCTCGTTCATTATTCCTGAGAGCTAAATCTGGCAGTACAATAAATCATCTTCATTACAATGGGGACATAGATTTCATTTTTGCAACAAAGAATCTTTAATCGGATACTATCATAAATAAATGCAAACAAAGTGCAACATTGCAGAAGGAAATAGCAAAAATATTTTAATAGTGTGCCTACAACATATTATTCCCAAACACAAGCACTAGGATAAAATGCACCAACTGCAATTCCTGTCTGTGTAGTAGAGATTAACAGAGCTATTTCCATTTGTTTTCCATTACATATTTTACACCTATCTGGAAGCAAGGGCATTTTTCAGTCATGAGAAGTTTTGCTGAGGTGCATTTAATGGATCATGCCTTGCTTCTGGTTAAGAGGCATCAACACAGTCACGTGAATATTGCAGACTTACAGTCTACACATGTAAACTCTTACAGGATATCTGTCCAGACACAAGACTAGTCCTTCCTCTGCAGTGGCATGCAGCACTATTACACTATGAGTTCTTTTTACCTTGACGGATGAGAACAGCTTGTGATTTTTGAAACAAAAGCTACAGCTCTCCGCCTGCTGCCAACTACCCAGAATCTGTTGGGCCTTGCATATGTACGTATGCAAGGATAAAAATAAATGATGACAGATGTTTACAGGAAATGCTCTTTAGGTGAGCTGGATGAGCTTGTACATACAAGATGTAAATCTGATCACAATCCAGTTCCAATGCCGTTTAAAGTCACGAATTGTATAAAACTGAGACAAATCTCTCCTATTAAGTTTCCCAGTTTGCCATCATCTCCATACCCAAATCTGTAATGCAATCACCATATACATCAAAATACACTGGCATATGACAGAATTCATCTGAGAATCTATTAGTGCTAAATCTGAGATGATCATATGTGTGTATTCCATCGAACTTCAAAAGGATTCCTCTCTTTTTCTTACATCCCCAAATTTTCATGAAATTTCCCAAGCCCTATTTACACATTAGGAGGGGAAAAAAGCAAGGTCTCCAGAATGACATGTATTTACTAGCATCTTTCAGATACAAATAGCAGCAGCAAAGCGCTGCTAATGATTCAATGGATTTTGGATCCATACTTACAGTCTTGGTGTTAGCAACGGTTGCTGGATGCTCAAACTCTGTGATCTTCTTCCAGGTTACATGGTTCAAGATACGCACCTAATTCAAGAAAGCATTGCAAGACAAAACTGTTATGACACAGCTCTACAAATGGTTTAGATAAGAGAGAGAAAATAAACCTGTTTCTTACCTTTTCATCATAGCTGCCAATTGCCAAAAATTGACTGCTGGGACTCCAGGCGATTGATTTTATGCCTAGGGACCATTCATAAGCCCGATATGTGGACAGCAGTCTGCCATCAAGGGAGTACAGCAATATCTTATACTGTAACAGAAATAGATTAATTCTAAAGACTAACAATATTGTTAAAAGCCATAGACAGGCAAAACCATTCCTTCCAAACTCTCCCTGCTTAAAATGCAGCACATTAAATACAAAGGGCATGGTCTCTTATCTGTGACTTGAGACAAGAGGCTCTAGGCTTCCAGTTTGGCTCTTTTGGCACTCACAGAASATGTCCACCCTGTCCCCAAGAGCACAAATGCCCCACTGGGCCTGAACAATTGCCCATCCAGCCCAACACTCTTCAACAACATCAGCAGCAGATGCCATTATGGAAGACTCTCATGCTCCTTCAGCATCTGCAAGCCATCTGATCAGGGATTTTACAACTCTGCCCATTCCCAGGGCTATTTGTTTTGATCATGCTGCCCATAACTTTATGGCCACAGGAGGACACTTTTCTACACCTAGAAGTTCACCTACTCAGAGCTGAAAGGATAGCAATTTACATATTCCTTGCTAACTTTTTGGATGAGTACTTTTACTTAACTGTAAAATTACTGTGCAGGGCAATGTAAAGTAAAATGGTAGAAGAGTCTTACAGAAGAATTCTTTCATTATTATTTCAATCGTGGCTTCTGCAAGGTTTACAATCAAATTTTTTTTTCCAAGATAAATTAGAAAGAAAGCTAGTAAGATAATTTGCTGTCATTAAAGATTTACAGAACAGTTTGACATACACTTGTAAGGACGTCCATTACCAATACAAGTATAATATGTAAAATGGTTTGAGTTCAGCTTTTGTTATGTTTAAGAGAGAAAAAAAAACCTATAACACTAGTTATTTTAGTTACTGCTTTATACATGGCGGCTACAAACGAACTTGATCTCTCCAAGAAAATAATCTGCTTTTTCCTCATACCTCCAGACATGTATCCCACACTGCCAGAACACAGCCATTAGGAGCCCATTCAATCCCAAACAGATCTTGCGTTTCAGTGTCAAAATGCTGCCCCCAAAAGAAAAAAAAACAAAACAATTTGAAATATACTAACAAATACTGTTGCATCTGACCTAACATAGTCCTCAGTTTTATCCTTTTAAGTGCTACCACAAATGCAAAAGAGCCTTTTGTATGCTAGTGTAGAAACAGAAATATTTTCTTCTGTAATAGTATGCTGCATTCACTGTTTCTTTAGTTTCCCTTTACAGAAAAGGCAAAAAGTTTCTATACCTTAAGATGAACAGCATTTCATAAGAAAATAAAAGTAGTTACACTGAATCAATCAAGAAATTTAGCTAGTCTAATTCCTTGCCTCAGAAAGACCGGTACAGGATCATGAGGGAAGAACTTGGGAACATGATAAGCATTTAGCGGTATTTCCCAAGTTTTGCTATCAGCTTCTAATGAGACTTAGAATTCCTGAACCAGAGGTGACACTATGTACAGGCTAATTCTTAATGGGTTTTAATTTCTCAGACCCATCCGGTCCTCTAAGACATGCTAGTGTGCATCCTTCACAGACTAGTCTCATTGTGAAACAGAAAATATGACAATTTATATTATTACATTCCAGATGATCACTTTATCAATTTGATACTTTCATTATTATTAATGTAGCATAGTTTATTGTAAATAAGCTCATGCAAGAATTAAAAAGGTGAACTTTTGCATTCCATCAGAAATTCTTTACACACATATAGTATATATTGGCCTCCTGAACAGAATACTGCTATGGAAGTATGCCTGCAGGCCAATGAAGGAGTCAGATGCTGGATAGAAAATGCATTGGCAAGGCTAAAACCAGACTACCAAAGTGACCGAGTCTAAAGCAGTGTGCAACATATGCTTGTAGTCTATGCAGAAGCAGTGGAAGGCAAGGACACATCTTACCCTCAGTAGCTGCCAGTCACTGCATACAAAGATGCTAATGAAGTCCTTGCAGTCACGTCTTTCTGCTACTGCCATGTAGCGGCCATCCTTAGTGAAAGCTATCCCTGCCAATAAGACAAAGTTAATTAAAAAAACAAAGAGGGAGAGAGAAAACAAGACAGAATAGCTGATGATTCTTCAATGAAAAGCAGTTACTCCCAATTCCAAGGAGAAGTAAAAAGAGAAAGAAAAATATCTTCACAGAACATCACATTAAACAAGGCAATGCACAGTTTTACTGACTTACTTGTGTTGGCAACTCCTAAACTTTGAATATACTATTTCTAAGGATGCAGCTTCACAGCTATTGCAGAACTTCAGCATGCTTCAAAAAAACCACATTTGATTACTGACACGCAGTTCTTATATAAAAACCACAGATTTCACATAAACAGTTCATTTAGTCTAGCTAAATGAATTAGTTATGCAGCCATTGGTACTCCACCGACTTCCAGGTATTGGTCCCCATCCGCTCTTGTTTTTATGTAATACATAATTGTCTTTGTCATATATGGGATATTACTATATACAAGCCTCAGGCAGGAAACTGCTAACCACAGCCGTGTGGCTAGACAGTCCTGACATGAGCTTCCCTTTCAAATCTTTTCATGTGTAGATGACGACAAAAGCCACTTTGGATTAGTGTTTTTCATCACCAATGCATCCAGCTTAATTTAATGTCTTAAAGGACCCTTCAGAGGCGAACACAACAGAAAGATGCGTATCTGAAGAACAGGCACGTAGATCAGACGTAATCCTTCATTCACAGCGAGAACATGACAACCCCAGAGCACGCCTTAGTGCGCTTGCAGCAGGTGGCACACAGGTACTGATCTCCGAGACCTGCATGCCTGAGGGCAAGCTAACCCCTCCAGCAGGGAGGGTGCCAGAGCCTGTTCTGAAACACGTGTTTCATCATTACACATCAAATTCATTTTCCCCTTTCTGCCATATTAAGAAATACCATTCTGGTGTTAGATTTGTGACACTTACCCTGCTGACAAGCTTTGGGATACTTGATGTAAGACACAGATTTTGTACACAAGGACCACACAGTTATCCGCAGCTGTCACAAAGAGAAAGAGACAAGGAAGTATTTGTTTATTTTTGTAGATAAAAAGTAAATAGAAACCCATAAACCTAATTCAAGAACACAAAGTAGATCAATATACCTTCTGTGGTTAATTAAACTTTGCAGTTATTCTACGTAGCTCAAACACAAAGCCTCAGAAGTAACTGCAAGAAATTATCTCCCAACTGCCTTCAGTTAGCAAGGTTACTTATTCCAAATTAACATTACAGGCACACTGAGTACTCTAGAGGGGTATGAGATGCACAACACCAATATGGAGAAAAGCTCTTCATTAACATTAAAGTTACTGATATTAGCATGAATCTAGCTACATGATGCCAGTATATCGTACATAGACACTTTTCAGTTGGAATAACAGTTGCATCACAGACTCTGGAAGAGAGATGAGAAGTTTCTTGCATTTATGAATGGATGAGACGTTATAGCGGCTTAAGAACGTTGTATCTCTTGGGACAAGGCTACTAAGTATGAAAATTTGGCTGTATTTTTCAACTTTTAGACACACTAAGCTTTGACAGCTAATTTGCATTTTGCTCTTCCCTCCTCAGCCACCCACAAGAAGGCAACATTACATAATTACTGAAAGAATTAGAAAAGAACCAAAATATGGTATGCAAAGCAAGGCATTAAACATCTCRTTTGGGGTATTTCTGGAGGCTTGTGCATCCATAAAACACAAAAACTGCAGAGAAGGCAGTCAGCTGCAAAACAAGCCTCTCCACAGCTCTTCAAGGTCACAGCCTACATTCTGGAAGCTCTGCGTTGCCATCTGCAGATTATTCAATTAAAAACAAATACTTACTCTCCCTTAGCAACGGCAGCCACACCAGACATATGTGCATTAATCAGTATGTCATGTGAACCTTTGCATTTATATCTGGAGCGAGGAATGTTTCCAGTGTAATTTTTTTCTTGTGTTTTCCTACATTTTATTGCACCAAGGTAAGAGATTCTAGAAGAGATGCAGGTAAAACTATTTTCCAATAAAGCACCACGRTCATAAAGCTACTTTTCCCAGAACTACTGAACAACAAAATTAGTTCTGATTCATTATATAAGTAAAACCTCAGTACTGTCTACCATCTCATCATCCTCCTGCATCAGACGCAGGCCATCAGCATCACCAGCAGTCTTGGGAGGAAGTTTCTGCTACACTTTTTTGCATGTTTGTCCTCAATACACATTTTCCTGAAGTAATTGGTACCGTTCCATGGTGACAAAGGACTCCAAGGTAGCATCCTACGTATCTGTTCTACGTGGCAATGCTATAGACTGTGCATTGCAACAGAACTTGGAGGGTTTTTTTCATTGCCGACATTATCGTTTTTGATAGAAAGCACGATTCAAGTAATTGATATGGTGTTCAAGCCAAGTTACAGAATCCTAATAAATGCTGCCTCCCTCCAGAGATATGTGGAGTCCCAAAGCAAAAGAGCAGCATTAGCCATTCTTCCTACTGCTTTTTATATACAGAAGAAAACTTTGAGATTTGAAGAGACAACACAGAAATCAAAATTTTTTTTTTTTTTTTGATTTATTACAGGAAAGCACAACCAGATCGGATTCCAGTCCGCTTCTATCCAAAGTTAAAAAAGGTATTGGACCACTATTTAATACAGTGTTTATTATTCTCTTCCTTTATTTTACAGGTATGAAATTACAACTAGACATCTATAGTACCAGCTTTAAGTTTAGCAAGTCCGAGAGGAATCCACTGGATGAACAACATTAATCAAGTTTTATCACTGCAACTGCTCACTTCCGGACATACAAAAATACAGCGTYGTTAGTCTGCTCCTCATGCAAGATTTACTTTAAAAATACCAACACAATGCCTACTCACATTCTTCTATAGCAACTGCAATAGTGATATGTTGCTTGCTCCTATTAATTGCAGCGTTAAATGTACTTGCTGCTGTTCCTCCCTTGACCAAAACACACAGCATACACAACATGCATTCTACAGCCACTTAATACAAGCTTAGCAGCTGCAAGCTTTGAATGCTGAGGTCTGGATTGTAATTTTTCCTGACAAAGGCATCCAAGTTTACATTTGTGCTGCTACTTGGCCTCACAATCAACTCACCTGGCCTGCTGTACATCAAACACACTTCTATCCTGGACCACATTATTGGCTGGCTCAGGGCCTCAGAACAAGGCAAAACCTTACTGCGCACATGAAGCTCAAGTACATCGTAAGAGGAAAATCTCTAGAGGTAAGAAACAGCACATCACGTGCAGAGCTCTTACTGTCACCTCTGCCTTGCCCGAGACTCCACAGCAGAAGAGAAAAGGCAAGGACACCTGTGTTTTGAAAAGTCTTTCTGCATCCATCTCTGCTTCATCCTTGGGTGCAGTCCTCTGTTTGCTGTTCAGACAGAACCTTCTCTAAAAGGGTCATTTTGTAACTCCCCAGAGAAGACACTAATAATTGTTTCCCTGTTCATTCTTGTCATGTGGCGCTTAACTGCTGAGTGTGCACTTCACTGAAACCAAAAGTTTCAGTAACATTAAACACTGATATTGTTGGAGTAGTGCCTACATATACCTCCCCAACACATCATTTCTAGCACGTACGGCATAAATTGCCATAATGGCATTGCAGTACTGGGGAGAGACTACAGAACACAACCAACACACGCACTCATGGGATGTTTACACCCTGCCTACAAAAAACCCCACAAAAATACACTTTCAAAAACAAAGACCTATTACTATACTGGATGCCTACAACCCTTGGATAACCAAAGCACTTCATCTTCAGACTTGATCTAAATCAGTCACAACACACCCATAACAACTAGTAAGATCCTCTATTCAACTTCAGCATCTCTCTCCTGAAAAGGCTGCAAGCTAGTAAGAGAAGCACACAACTGCAAGTCAGAGACCACGTATATGCGCTGCCGTAACTTCATTGCAACCTCTTGCCCAAGTCACACAACACATAACCTGAAAGTTTTGGCCTAGTGTTAGAAACATGTAAAAGCAAACCATTTTGATTCCCGAAATTAGGATTCTTTTCAGTTGTTCTATTTGTGTACACTTAAACACTTTTATAAACTGAGAAAGTTACATTATGTGCTTAACATATGGACTTCACATCTATCATACATGGATTAACAATATGTGTACAATTAAATTGTGACAAAGGGAGAACCTTCATATTCCCAACTAGAACTGAAACATTATTCCACAATCTTGCCCAAGCTGCCAACATAAATTAGCCCAAGAAAGATTATTTCACAGCTAGCAGAGATGATTATGAGACAGAAACATAAAACGCACAGAGGACGAAAAAAAGAAAGCCAAACACTTCAAAAATTACAATAAACTGCATTGCTCTTATTTGCTTTTCTCAGAGACTTTGTGGGGAAGGGACAGTTGCTTTTACAGCAGGCGAATAAATCGTAGTCAATTAAGTCTGCAGCAAGTACTTCTTCACTGATCATTTTGAGGGGTACTTTCTCTTTAGCATAGATGACTCGATTAAGTGGAGTTGTCAAACTCAAATGCTAATGATAATGGTGTCTGAGAAGTTTTCAGCTGTTGTTTTGCAGTGGAAAAACAAACCAAAAGCAGAAGCATTTTTAAAATAGCCTAAAAACAGCTGAGAAATAAAAGGTATTTAGATGGTAACGTGATAAACAGTCTCCAGTGCTGGGTTCAGGACTACGTCCCAATGTTGACAGCTATAGGCAGGTGTAAGACTGGTGATTTTCAATAGATAAAAACACACTTTTAAACAACCTTGCATCTCAAATGACTGTCAACTTTTGTCCCAGACTTGACTGGGTCACAAGGCCTCCTTACATAGCAGTGTCTGTCAGCACCGGATTTCAGAAGATTATTCAGAGCACATTCCTCGACAGAAAGCATTTTTCAACCAATGTAGCCATTTACAGTTACTAAGGATTAGCTCCAATATACACAGAAACATACACTTTTTTCCCCTGCTGCTGTAGTTCAAAAGAAGCTCCTTAATGCTTCAGTACCTAACGTGGAACTAGAGAAAGTACAATATATGTAGTTTATAACTATGGCTCTTAAAAGAAACACTCAAGAACAATGCTGCTGATCTTCAAACTATTTATCACAAAACACACAAGTCACGAGGAAGCAGAGGATCCATTTGCTTTCTCCATATCTTTTACCTGCAGCTCTCGTTTAAGCTCTACATGTGCCTATGAATTCAGGTGGAACGATGGCACTGTAAGAGGAGAGATACCTGGTACGCCACCTTCCACAGGACAAACTGATAATGTGGAATCTTCTAGCAATCAGCTTGCTGTGTTACACACTGCAGACGTGCAGAACTGCCTCACAAAATGGGATGGATTTCAGCAGGAGAGGAAACACCCACTACAAAATAATTAATAAACAATAGCTATGGGACAACAAGCCGCTTTCCAGTGCACTGCATGAATCAATATAATTAACATGGTGTTCCAACTTTTTCAAATTCCAGATAGACTTTGCATAGCAGGCTTTCAGAAGGTGTTTTTCCAACTAACTTAGATTTGCTCTTGATTAATCAAATGAGAAAAAAGCACCTCCATCTCCCTCCCCCCCCCACACCCCCCCAAAAAAACCCCCACACCTGCTTTTCCTAACAGAACTGTTATCTAGCTTGGTATAAACAACAAGGTGATGAAAAATCAAGTTGCAACTATTCTGACCACTTCTCACATGGAGCTGTAAGATATAAGCAGACAACTGAAGACAAAAAAGCCTTCCAAGTTTGGAAGTACCTTTGAATATATCCAGCTGCCCAGTAAAACCAGTTTCTGCCTGGCAAAACCTAGCAAGTCTGTATCTCACCTTGCAGTTTGCCAGTCTGGATAGCAGCGCTGACAGTCCCCAACAGAAGGAAATCCTTCAATCCAGCACAGCAAGAGTTTAAGGAACAAGCCTACGTCTTTTCTACATCTCAACAGGACTTCCATCCTAGATGCTGATAGAATGACCCCTCCACACATAACACTTAAGCAAACATACAGCACAAAGATGCTTTCAAAATTTTGGGGCACATAACTAGGTACTTCACGCACTTTTGTAATTAAGCACAGTAAATTCCTCTGCATCTGCCAGTAATCCATTATTGAGAAAAACAATCCACTCTCAAGTGAAAGGATAGAGTCTCTATATACTTCCTCCGATAAGACTGTACCATTTAATTGCCTTGTATATCATGCTGTTTATTGCAGTAACTGTGTAAAGATTTAGATAGGTACCTGTACCATTCAATATTACTACACATTGTGTAACAATTCTGGGACCCAAAAACCTGCACATTATTACAGACTCATCTCCAATAAAATTATCGCATTTGCAGAATTATGTTAATGTTAAGTGCATATAGAGCATTGCTGCCCATCTCAAAAGACTGAACAGATTCAAAATAGATTTTGGAAACGTGTGTCAGAATTCTGATGCACTCATCTCAGGTTAGGAACTGCACACCAGTCACATCAAAAAACCCACAACATTATTCACTATAATGCTGACCAAAAAAAGAACTTGACTGCAAGTTAGCTGATGAGTAATTTTTCTGAGGCACTAGGAAGTATGGATTGCTAGAAATAAATTAGCAGAACCATATCCTTTAAAAAATTTCTAGGAATAAGAAAGTTATTTGTGAGCTTACAGTGGAGCTCACATGTTGACCTGAAGAATTACAAGTATGAGTAATTAGCTGGTGCTGTTTGAAAGTGTCAGGCTACCAAAGCCAAGCTGCACTGGTTGACAGGGAACCCCTAAGCCCTCCAAACAATTGCTGAATTTGATAACATACATAATATACCAATATTAAGTATCCTGACAGTTTCTGTCTCAAGCACTACTCACGTCTGTCCCACCAGACTATGGATTTAGCATAGAGAGAGTAAACACAACTCAGACATCGGCATCACCCAGGCAGCTGTCTGACAAAAGCTAATTTAGCAACCTGTTTACAGCTGGAAAGAAAACTTATCCTAACACAGATGCCAACTTGGCAAAGGCTTAATGAAATCCTCTAAGGTCAAACCAAGTTCTGTTGGGAGGCAATAAATACTTGCTAGTCCACCCCCACACGCACGTGCCATGAGATACTCACTTGTAGCACATAGCACCAGCCTTCCATATGGGTTACTCAGACTACAACACTTCTGCCTGACTAGCAGGCATGTCTTTACTGACTTTAGGTTGAAACTCTGGACTCATTTGTTTATTTTAATTGCCATCAGGGTGATTCATTCCTGGGAAAACTAAGGCCTAAATTCATCACTCCTCATAACCCACTATCTAAAGGGGTAGGGAAATGGAAAAAGACTGCTTTATAGCCAGAAAATCCCTACCCCAGTCAGCACTAAAAATCCTTGCCAGCACCAAACATCCTTGCTGGAGAATTCCACCATGTGTGCATCAGGAACTACACTGTAGCTGTATGCAAGCTTCTCCACCAGTTCCCTTGAGAGCATCAGCATTTGCACTAACTCCAGTCCGCACACACAGATAACAAAGTCCCCCATCTATATTCCATTTACATTGGGATTTGCATGAAAAAAGGAAAAATCTTACAGTGTAACATTTGAATTCAGTGCTAGCAAGGGTTATGACACAATAACCTGTCATCTAAAATCCATCCACAGTTTTGAAAGAGTAAATATAGCAAAGAGAAAAATGTCTTGCATGTAGTTCTTAGCTATTTTCTGACCATTCGTCATTGTACTGAATAACATGAATCGTCAGCTCTAATCCAAAGGCTATAAAGGTGGACAGTCAGACTTCCACATGCCTTCCAACAAGCCCAGTGCCCAGCATCCACAAACTGATTTGGGTTCTACCTTAGTGTGGATTCCAGAATATGGCTCTTAATCAATAAGCACTTACAGGTATTTTAATTTTAATTTTGCAAGTGGTTCTATCAACAGCATTCTCACTCCTATGTGTAAAATCAAACAATTATGAAAGTATTTCCAGGATCGGGATCTAAATCTCATCTCATAGGCCAATAAACCTAAGACCATATTTTTTTAATTCCATAGCCACTCTCAAATGTTTATGGTTTGGGTTTTTTTTGCTAGAAGCCCTGAGCCTTCCCTGAGCTACAACACATTTGATTTCTAAAATTGCTTCAATGAATACCAGTTATCCCTACACTTTTCTCAAACACATAATTTTACCTTCAAAGCTAAGCGTCCATTTTCTATCTTATCATCAGAGGCAAGAGGATAAAACATTAGCAGAATAACTAACATCCAAACCAGAATTAACCTAGATTACATATATGAATATAGGAGAACTATATCTGCATTCTTTACCACCACTACAGCTTTAAGAGCTTTAGGTTATTTTAAGAGGCAAAGGGCAGACAGTAACATCTGACACCGTCGAGAGTAATCATGACTTCATGCTTACATGGAACTCTGTTGTATTGAGAATGTGACGACCATCCGGACTCCAGCATGAAGCCACCAATCCTGCTGACCCCTCGTCTATCTTACAGTGCCAGTCTGGCTGCTCCAAGGACCAGACCTAGGTCAGAGAGGAAACCAAACAGACACTGCACCAAACGAACAGCTCATCGAAACCTCTGCTCACGAGAATACGCTACAGCTGAGAAAAGGTTCCTGCATCGCATACCAGAGAGGTCAGGAAACCTCTGACAGCCCGTGGCCATGAAGGACTGGCGCTGGATCCCACTACAAAAGTAAGCCCCACACCTCTGTGTGTTAATACAAATTGTAAACTAAGGTGTTTTTGTTTTTTTTTTTTTTTTCCCTGTGACAAATATTCTGAACATCCAACACTTAAAAAAAAGAGTTCTAGTCCATTTAACAAGTTTGCATGTATTTATTTCCTACTGAACTAAGAAACTGGTAAGATAATCTCCAGCTTTGATTTATTTTGATAAATATTTTTTTTCTAAATCTGTTTTTTTTTTTTTTTCAAACTAAGATGTTTGTCATGGTTTTAGAAATAATGGCATGCTGGGTTATCCTCAAACCACGCGTTATCAATAACAATGCCAGTTAATTTAGCAAAAGCATCGAACTAGTGCTTGCCATTAAGAAGCTCTCACTCGCACCACACACAAATCCCCAATAGGAAACATATTCTGTCCTGCTTTTATCCTTACCTGAACAATCCCTCGCTTGTACATGGCACATAGTATGAACAGAGAATCAGATGACCATTCTATATACTGGATCTGATCCAGGCAAGTGTACAGCTGGAGGATCTGGAGGGTRTTCACATCCCGAACCAAGAGACGGTACTGCACGCACGAAGCCTGAACAAGAACAAAACCAAAGCTGAGTTGGTGCACCAACACCATGCTCAAGAACCACGACTGTTACCACACCGTGACAAAACGCTGTGCTGCTGCTGTCTTGGCACGCTTCAGACGCAATTAGGGTTTTTAATTTCAGAAAGGCTTGATATGCACTGTGCTCTGCGGTGAACTACAGTAAAAATAGTTAAACCAGGAGGGAAGGGGGGTTATATTAATAGAAAGAATCCTCATTCATTCTCTCTCTGCTGGTTAACTAATGCTACTTTTAAAAAAAAATTATTCTTTGCCTCATAACTATTATTTCATTTAATTAACCCTAATCAGGTCTCCGTTATAAAGACCCGTGTTGACTAAAAGCCTCTTAGCAAGCCAGCCGTCCCGCACACGGAGTTAAGTTTTTGCAGGATCTGTCGCTACTCCTTCAGCGCCCGGCTCCGGAGGCCTGAAGGCCAGGCCGCTGCCCCGCTCGGAGGCGGCCTGCCCCGGGGCCCGGCGCGGAGGCGGCCGGCGGGCGTCGCTGCACCACACGCACCGGGCTGGCTCCAGCGGCCGCCGCGGCGGGGAGAAGCCGTAGCCTGGCGGTCGCCCGGCCCGCGCCGAGGGGCCCCGCGCTGCCGCTCGGGCGCTTCGCCCAGCGGTCTCCTCAGGCCGCGGCCCCGGTTACGCGCGACACCCCCCGCAGGCGGCGGCCTCTACTCACCAGGCACCTGCCGTCGGGGGAGAACCTGCCCAGCAGGCCGGAGAGCTTGAACAGCTCCGAGAAGTTCATGGCGGGGCGAGGGCGGGGGGAGCGGCCGCGCCGCGATTCAAACCCGCCCGCTCCGCCCGCCGCCGCCGCCCCGGCCCGCGCCCCGGGGCGGAAGCGGGCGGAAGCGGCGGGACCGGGTTGGCCGGACGGCCAATCAGAGCGGCGGGGCGCCGCCCCGCGGCACGCCGGGAGCTGTAGTTCTGGGGGGGGGCCGTGCCTGTCCCAGGGCGCCCGGCGGCGGCAAGCAGGCGGGAAGCCGCCTCATGAAAGTAATTGTTATGCAAATGAGCCGTTTAATGAGACGTGGTGTGGTCAGACGCCGGTYCCCGCCTTCCTCCTTCCACAGTCTGCCTCCCCTGCGGCCCGCCGGAGTCGGCCAAGCCTCCCCGTCGTCAGAGAGCTCCCCCTCAGTTGCCGCTTTTCCTCCCGCGCCCGGGTGCCCTGGCTAATTACTCCCCCCGGGTAATTAGTGACAGCAACGGGAGAACAGGCGGGATGTCCTGAAAGGTTCCCCAGCTAGGACAGAGGGACTGCAAATTGCAATAGAAATACACCAGTAAACAGGATGCTAATTGCATTAGAATAAATAAATAAATAGATAAATAGATAAATAAAGTTTTGGGGATCGCCAGCTAAGGGGGAGAAGCCGGGATAACCCCTCCCAGGGTACATATTCCTTTGGGTGTCGGAATATTACATATTCCAGCCGGCTGCCAGGCTGGGAGCACGGTTTTTCTGAGCCAACGGGGGGGACCGAGGACGGTGACAGGGATGTCTGCGTCCTAAAAACAGTCTGATCCTTCGGGCCATGAGCACAAAAGCTGAGGAGGCCTCCGTGTCCCTTCCCTGCTGACCGGCCACCCAGCAGTGTTGGGGGTACGCAGGTCTTCCTCGTCTGGTCCTGCATTTGTGGGTGGGCAGCGAGCCCCTCGCGGGCAGCAGCCCGGCTCCCGTGCCCAGCGAGAGCGGCGCTCCGAGTGGGACCCCACTGCCTTGTTTGGGGACCACAGTCACCGTCATTCAAAAAATAAACCTCGGGATCAGAGCAAGCATTTGAGTCTTGTTTTCATTATGGGCTAGGCATTTAGGCCCCAAAAACTGGTTACAGTGACTCCGATGTGATTAGGGGCTGGGAAATGCATCTGTTTTCTGGCCCTACCCATAACGAAGGGACAGAACATGACAGCTGCTCTACAGCCACCATCTGCCCCGGAAAGCGAAGTGTGGGTGCCTGTGGGCAGGCTGTTAGTCTCTGAATGGAGGCGGGTGACTTCATCAATGATAGTAATGAACGCGGCTCGCCGTTTTCCCCAAGTCACTGAGCGCGGGCTAAAGGGCAAGTGACCAGCAAAATGGTAGCTTTTGAAAACAGGTGTCAGTGAGAAGGTGTATCAGTGAGTCCACACAACGCAGATAATTAGAGTCTCATGGCTGATGGTTTTTAACCAGAAATGTTCAATCTTCATCCACTGCCACTCTATGTGCATCTTGGCAAGCCATTTTTCCCACTGCGGGACACAGCACAGTGAAACGCGGGGCCCTTGCTGGTCCCCCAGGCAGGCTGCCCCGGTCCTCTGACGCCCCGAGAGGGATGAGCTGGCCATTTTGACCAACACGAGCACAAAACCAACTGAGCCATCAGTCTGGTGAGGGGAAGAGCCTCCTTCGGAGCAGCGGTCCACATCGAGTCTCCTTCCCCTCTCCATCACGATTAAACACCAGCAGCCGCCTCAGGCGCAGCGCTGCTGGGTGGCTGCTGCTGCCAGAGCCCCGAGAGCCAGCTTGCCCCGGAGTCACTTTGGGGCTGGTGACCAGCTTAATTCCCCGGCACGCTTGGCTGAGCATTCCCCACCCCCTTGCAACTGCCTCCTATTCCAGGAAGGAGCGCACAAGCCTTTGCCTCACTTTTCACATAGCTTTCAACAGCTCCAATGTCATTGCCTAGGCGACCGGGACGCTACTTGATTGTAGTGCAGTAAATAACATAGATCCTCAATCCCAGGCCGCTCCTGTCTGCGGGAGACCTCCGGGGGAACTCGAAACGCTTGGGGAGCCAGAGCAGGTAGGAGGAAAAAAAATGACAAAAGGAAACCCCTTGCTGTTTGTGTGTGTGAGTTACTCAGCATGACCCTCTTTTGAGTGCTCAATAATGCAGCTGGAAGATGATTTGCAGCCGCTTTGCTTTGTAGGCTAGTTACACAATATTAAAGCGTCTCGGAAAGTTTGCTCCCAAGTGCCTTAGATCCAGAGTTGAAGCACTTGCGGAGGAAAAACCAGCCAAGGCTTGAATGGGAAAAGCAGAGGTGGGGCTGGTACCGGCAGGATGCTGAGGCTGGCTGCCTGCCGCCGGGTCCCTAGGCAGGGCTGACGCTCGGCTGCCAGGGAGGGAGGGACAGTTGGCTGGTTTAGCCTCCTGCCCCACCACAAGGTGCCTGTCGATGACTCTCCATCAGAGAGGATTTCTGTCGAACCTGCCTGCTCCTTGGAAAGAAAATTCTTAATAAGCTGCTGGACCCCAAGGAGGGCTTCTGAGATTCAAGTGTGCTGCAGGAAAGCTCGCTCGCTCTTGGTCGCTTTTACAAGCCTTGTTTTGCAGGTGTGAATTTAATAATCTGGGAGAAATGAGCAATAGCACGGGGTAGTGTTGGCACCTTGGGATCTGTCAACATTTTGCAAACATTAAGTTATTTGCTGCGGGCTGGATGAGCCTGATGGTTCTCATTGTGCAGAGGAGGGGAGGAGAGAAGGTCCAGGGGCCGGTTCACAAACCATCAAGCAATACACAGCAGCTCAATGTGAGAGTTGGAAATGGCTCTCAAAAGTCTTCCTCTCTCAGGATGGGACAAGAGTATTTGGGAATTAGGAATAGCCCTGTTATACAGGTTTTGTGCATTTATCTGCCTTTAAGGTGTCTGCAAAATGCTGTCACATTTCATTCTGGGCTGTTAGCGTGGCAGGATAGTGATGAATATGTTATTGCTAGGTGAAATAGCAACAGACATTTCTAAGTGCCTAAAACTGAGGCTTAAAGTTAATGGTGAGATCAAAGATGCTCCTTCTAGAGACTGCAGAAACTCAGCGGCCAGGCATCACTCTCAGCAAGGCTTCAACCCCCTCGTTACACCCGTGGTACCCTTTACTTTCCATATATTGATGAAAGAAGGAAGTTGAATTTATAGTAATTCTAAGAATATATTCAGACTCTGTGGTCAAAACACAAACCGTGGGCTGAATG
Organism: Phoebastria nigripes; assembly: GCA_035582835.1. NCBI lineage: Eukaryota > Metazoa > Chordata > Aves > Procellariiformes > Diomedeidae > Phoebastria > Phoebastria nigripes. Next base: position 941,953 of record JAYKAV010003044.1, on the reverse strand, counting down.
AAGCACAGTTGAATGTATGCAAGTTCATCTGCTCTGCTTCTCCAGAGAGTTGTTCTCCCATCTTGGGATGGCTGTAGTGGACCTTGGTGTGTGCTTTTCATCTCCTTGTGTCCCTGGGGCTGGGGGAGAAACGGCTGCTTCAGCTGAGCTGGGACTGACTTGGCATTTCGGATATAGCCAAAGTCACAGTCGTGGGGAAAAGACTGAGGACACTGAGTATTTCCATACTATCCATTGGAAATCCCTTCAGTGGCAATTCACAGGGAAGGTACGTGGACAGAAGGAACCAGCCCCCAGAGCAACCCAGCCCGCTCCCGCAGCCTGGGGGGGTGGCGGCCCCCGCCTCGGTGCTAAGCTGGCAGTGGACTGAGTTGAGCCCCAACGCAAGTGAAGGTGGTGGACTGCCTCTTCGCAGGCTTTGTCTCGGTACTCCTGGCCTTTTGTTTCTGTGAGCAGTTTCCCTGCAATGCCCTGACTAGCAACAGAGGGAAGCAGCAATCCAGCGAACGGTGGAGCCGGCTTGGGGAAGCACGCGGAGAGCAGCTCTCCCAAGTGAAAACAGGCAAATGACGCCAGCAGCCTTGGCGCCCAGCACCAAAGCCCCTGCTTTGCATGTTTCAGTCTTTCTTCCTCTAGAAGTCTGCAGTAAAGCCGGTGTACATCCTGCCGCAGGCTCCCCCAGCTGCCCCCGTGCCAGACCCGTGTCTCGGCCGTCCCAGATGGCCACGCCAAGCATCCCCCATCGCCTCTCTGCTGCGTCAAGGCAGGAGGGACAGAGGACCCCTTGCCACACCCTTCCCTGGGCAAAGAGATCTTCAGTTTAGTAAGCAGGTTTGGGTCTCTGGAGGTGTTAAATCCTCCTGGTGGGGGTTTGGCTAGAGAACTCTTTCTGGCAGAAGTCAGGGTGATACTTCAGGTCCTTCCTTTGGTGCTGGGAAGCAGGTGACGTCAGGGAGCTGACACAGTTGTGGCAGAGGCGAAATAGCCTCCAAACGGACCTGGGGGGCTGGAAGTGACAGAGAAGCTGAACCTGAGYTGTGGCTGATCTCTAACTCTGCTGCTGATGATGTGTTTAGCCCCAGGTTAGTCGCCTCCCAGTGCCATTTATGTAGCCTACAGGCACTGGGAGGGTAATTACATCCAAGCCATCTAGTACTGCTTCTCTAGCAATGCAGAATTAGTCTCTAAGGCTCTTCCTAGTTCACCTTTAATTAAGCTGTGCCACAGGGCCTCCACTGCTTCGGATGGGATGTTTTTTCCTTCTGCTGGACCTCACCATCAAAGTGCTTTCCTGACTTCCCTGAATGTGAATGCCTCCACTGTTCATTGCATAACGGGACTCTAAGTGGCACCTTGTTTTAGAGTAAATTACACTGTCATCAGCACCACTGCCAACCTTGGGGAACACTATTTGTAAAGTCTTTTGTGATTCTTTATCATCTTAGATGCCTGGCTGTCAGGCTGTCATTCTTGCTGCAGAGATGCTTTCCCAAGATGTGCAATGATGACTGCAGCAGGGATGTGCATTAACAACGCCAACAGCCCGAGCTTCTCTTTGTACCACGGAGTTTAGAGCTCAAATGTGAGAAGATACTGGCCTGGCTTTGCAAGCACCGATTGTGCTTTGAAAGAGAAAGGGAACTTCCAAAACGCCCTTAAAATATTCAGATTTTTTTCCTTTCGAAAACGAGTGCAGCCACGTGGTTAGAGCTGGTGTCACCCATCATGACCACACAGCCGGGGCGGTGCGGAGGTGCTTTCTCTGCTGAAGGGAAAGGCCTGGCTCCTTCCTGAAGCTGCCGCTGTCCTGGGCCAGGGAAAGCAGCATGGAAGCAGGGTAAGGCCACCAGCAGTTGCCTGCCTCAGCTCTAGGCTTTTCCTTTCCTCAAAGCTGCCGTGTAGGTCCTTTCGTTTCTCTGTGTGTCACATGTGGGACGGGGAAGGATGGGAGGACACCAGACTCTCACTGCTAGCTGTTCTGTGATGAGACCCGCGGGGGACGAGCCCTCCTCCTCCGCTGTGGCAAACCCTCCTGGAAGAGCGTCTGCAGACACTGTGTCTGGCAGACGAGTCGCAGATGCAGCAGAAAGCAGCCCGCAGGATCAGCCGTCGGGGGACACCGCCCTGCTTTCATTTTAACTCCTGGCCCCTGCAGCCACCCAGTCCCCAGCTGACTCAGAGGGGCCCAGGCGACCCCAAGCATCACACAGTTAGAAAGCGGCTGCCCTCGCACTCAGCAGCTCGAGCCCCAAAAGCAGGAAGTTTTCAGGCTTTCACTATTAGATGTCGGTACCAAGCTGAAATGAGATGCTAACACTGGCGTGGGTAAAAGGAGTAGCCAGATGGTGCCTGGGGCACATCCATGTCAGCCAGGGCAGGGAAGCGGTCCCGCTGCTTCCAGGGAGTGGGTAAGGGAGGAGGAGGACGATCGCATGGCGGGGCTGCCAGCAGAGGAAGGCAGCGTGGGTCTCAAGATGGCTCTGCAAAATCTGCCGCTCCCGCTGCTGGGGTCGGAGAGGTGCTGGGCACAAAGGGAGAGCTTCGCTGTGTGCTTCCTTCCGTGCTTGAAAGAGGCCAAGAAACTTTGTCCAAGGGCAAGAGGAACAGCCTGGATTGAGGATGACTCTGGTTATGCCTATGCAGTAGCACAGGCTGAAGAATTGGCTTTCCCACAGTCTTCCCGTGTGCAGTCCTGGGTAAACGGTGTGCTTTCCCCCAGTAACACTTCCCTGTCTGCAAAGCAGAGGCAACAGTCCTGCCTTGTGTTACTAGGGGGGCATAATATTCCATTCAATAATGTTTGCAAGCTGCTTAGAAGTGGGAAGGTCGTTTTAATGTCTGAACAAGTAAGATTTAGGATGTCTGCATCATGGCTTCACCATAAGCTTGCACTATGCGTCTGGGTGTCTTACTTGTCTTTATGCCTTTACGGATTTGTGGGCATTTGCAACTAGAGCTTCCTGAGAAAAATATGTTAGCCTGTTGGCAAACGATGTTCCTGGGATGAAAGCTGCCCCGTGCCTAAAATGGACAAACCAGGATCAGGGCTGAAGGGCTACATCAAAATAGAGCACAGGCAGACTTCTTCTGAAGTTAAGTGGCCACTGCCGACTGGGGATGCCTGAGCTCCTGCCAGTGCTCAGAGCTCCTGCAATCCCGCTTTCTTGGCACACCTTGCTCAGAGCCGATGGCACCTGAGGACTTTTCATATACCAGCCTATGGGGTACAGCCCATGGCCTGAATCTGTGGCACTGCCGTGATTCAGAGACAGGGATGTCTCTCCTGTATTCCCCAGATTCGCGGAGGTGATTTCCCCACCCCAGAGCAGAGCAGAGACCACACCGTGCAGCCCAGCAGCCCGGAGCTGGGGCTGCAACAAGGGTGCCTTTGGCTCTGATTCTTGCTGCAAGATTTTTTTCTGCCACCTAGTTTGGGCTTTCAGTTTGATTCAGAGAGCCGATACTCGAGAGTTTGGTATTGCTGTGTCTAACCGGAGAGTCTAAGCCCTTCGCTGAATGAAGCCAGTCCAAAATGATTACTAAGAACAGTTGTGCGAAGCCTCCCCAGGGCTGGGGGAGCTGCTTGTAGCCACGCTGAAGCACGCCGTAAACATCTTAAATGGGAGCCTTGAGTCACAGGATCAGTGCTTAGCAGAAATGGGCTGACATCCCAACGCCCTGCCACTTTGGCCCTTTCCAAAATACCCACATATTTGTAAGAACACTGGCCCACGATGCCATCACCAGAAATACTACCCCTACGGGAAAGCCTGGCAGTTTTATTCTGTTATCTGTAGTCCTGGTCTGCAGTGAAGTGTTTCCAGTCGCCTCCTGTCCTGTGCAAGCCATCTTTCGGTGCAGCAGACTCCAGGGCAGGCTAAGCTGGGGTCGCCCTCCGGCACGCCGCTCCTTGCCTGCAGCCCGCTGCGGGGGTAAGGGGCACCGTCTCCCCACAATGGGCCCTTTGGGGCTCCAGTCCCTGCCGTGCCGCTGGGAGCGAGGTGGGAAACTCCTGCCCTTCGCCGGCTGCTTTGCTGACGTGAGATGGCACTCTAGCAATGCTAACCTTGCTGTTTCTCTTTGCCCCTAGAGTGATTTATCCTTTGTCAGACTCCCCCTCTGTGAAGATGTCCCAGTCATCTCCAGCTGATGAAGGCACAACGTTTGAGCACCTCTGGAGCACGCTGTAAGTGGTGGTTGATCATTTGCCTTGAGGTGTATTCTGAGGCAGAAGTGGCCCTTTGCTCTGTAATCTGTGTTAGCACATATCATTACTGTGGCCTGAAGGGAGACAAGTTTCTTTTGCATGCTCCAGTTTTCACGTATTCCTTTTCCACATTCAGAATTTTGCTTCCAGACTCTGATCTCTCTGCTCAGATCATTTCATTTGCCAAACCCCTTTGCCCTGGTGATGCTAGACAGTTCAAAGACTGTGGAGTTTGCATATCCTGAAAGCAGGGCCCCACAAACCTTGTTTCAAGGTATTGGACGCTGTTTCTGAAAAGGGTTGTGCAGCCGCCAGCGTTTTTGATGTGCACCGTAAATGCAAAGGCAGGAGAGCTGCAAAGCACAGCGCAGCGTTTCCACAGCACGGCTGCCCTCGTGCACATCGGAGGTCAGCGTCGGGGCACGCTTCCTCTCACTCGAGGAAGCAAAGGTGTTTGGGGAGCAGAAATGCCTCAGCAGCAGCTGGGAAGGGGAGACACTGACTCATCCTCACGCAGAGGAAAGCAGCCGAGCCGCGTCCTCCGTGCCCGGCCTGCTGAGGAGCCCCACCGGCCGCGGCAGCGCCCTGGGGCCCCTGCCCCTGTCCCCGTGGGCTCAGCAGGGCTGCAGAGCTGCGCCCAGCGGTGCTGCTCTCAGAGCCAGCCCTGGCCAGCYGCGGCTGAGTACCGACACACCTGCCCAGTTTTCCTGAACCGTGGCCCTTAGAGCTGGCGTTGGTACGTGACACTGTCTGTCTCATGTAGAGGTCCTTTTTTTGATGCAGTGCTCCAGGGCCGCATGGAGATGGTGTCAGGGCCAGAGCAAAGGTCCCCTTTCAGCTGGGACCTTTGCCTGGGGTGTGGCAGGGGACACTGGGACCAAGTCTGGCAGGATGCGCTCTTACTCGTCAGTCTTCACTCATGAGGTCGTGAGGCTTGGTGGCTGCCTAATTAAAATGGATATTTTCTAAAATTGAACATCTTCTAGTCACACCAAGACTTTTGCAAGCCTTCTGGCCTTTGAGCCTTACACTCTACTCAAGGAAGGAAGAAGGACTGTGCTTCATTTCATCCTCTTTCTTCCTTGGTATCCTCTCACTTAAAGGTGTCCTGAGGTGACAGATACGCTAGAGCAGCTGGGTAAATGAAAAGCTTCCCAAGTCTCTGCTTGCTTTACCCACCAGGCAACAGTTTGCCTGAGCAAAGCCTGCTCTACCATGTGACAATAAAAGCAGAGGAGGATGGAGGGAGAAGTTGAGAAGGGAGCAAGGTTCAAGGGCATCGCGAGTTGCTGGGTGGTGGTGGTGCAGGCTCTGCTGGAGGGCTGGAGGGCTGACTGTGCCACCACCTTTTCCACAGGGAGCCAGACAGCACCTACTTCGACCTCCCTCCATCCAACCATACTGGCAGCAATGAGGTCTCCAACCGCACAGAGGTCACGATGGACGTCTTCCAGATGAGAAGCATGAATGACTCGGTCATGGTGAGTGTGCTCAGACTGCACAAATGGGAGCTGCATCAAAGACAAACCTGTTTTCCCCGCAGTGGGTTGGGGGCTCTGGGGTAGGAAGTGGGATGCTTGCTGATTCATAAACTGAACACAACCACTACAGGTGCAGTGCTGCTGCCATTTGTGCAGGGTCTGATAACCTGTAATCGATGACTGTACTGAGGATTGCAGCTGGATGGTACAGTGTTCTGTAAAATAGTGGCTACTTATTAATAGGTAACACTGCTGCATGCAGCAGTAGGGGCTCTGTGCTATAATGGTGGTGGAGCTCAAGTTCCTCAACAGGAGAAGAGTGTAATTCGCTCCAGTATAAACGTGCTGTGTAGTGAAAGCCGTTTGTAAGCTGCTGGCGAGGCAGAGCTGCTGGGGGGCACGTCGCGCTCCCAAAGCCCATCTCTGCTCCCGCCACAGTCCCCGAGGGTTCGTGCCATCACCCTTCCCTCCAAGAAGCTGGTGCATCTCCATCTAAGGCAAAGGGTTGGAAAAGCGCAGTGGGCATGCGAGACCTCCAGGTCACTTGTGCATGTTCAGTGCCCCGAGCAGGGTGGCCTCCCGGGAGCATCCCTGAAGCAGCGCCGGCCGTTGGCAGCATCTCCCTCCAGAAAGCCGCTGTTTCCCTCCTCGCCAGCTTGCATCCCCTCCCCCAGCCCCCTTTTCCCTCGCTTTTTGCTTGCTTTCCCTCCCTTCCCGGGCCTTTGTCTGCAGCGGGCAGGAGCCTGGCAGAGGGATCAGGCTGGGGCGGTGGTGCTAATTGGGGAGCTGCCCCTCGCTGGGCTTGCCATCGCCTTTCTTCTTGTTCCCGCTGTAACTGAAGCCGAGCCCGGCGGGAGTCGGTGCAGCCCGGGGTGCTGCCAGGGCCGGGCGAGCCCTGGCCTTGCAGGGCTCTGAGCACAGCGGCTGTGCACAGGCAGGGCAGAGCTGGCTGCTGGCCCTTGCTCGGGATAATGAGCCGGTAGTAAATATTTGCATTGGCCTGATTGTGCAACCGAGCGCTGCGCTGCTGAGCTCCCAGTGAGCCACGGCCAGGTCTCGCCAGCCGGCATCACCGAAACGCGTGGCAGGCTGACATGCATGAAAATAAATGCACAGATAATGTGATGCTGCTGGCCTGAAAGAAAGGCAAGACAGGGGAGCTGCGGTGGAGGGACCGCTCAGCCCGCGCTGCGATGCCTGCTGCTTGTGCTCAGCAGTGCTGGAGCAGATGTGTGGGAAGCAGCGGGTGCTGTGGTGCCCAGCACCGGTGCTGGTGCTCGGTGGCTCAGGYGCCTCTGTGACCTGCCCTCCAGTCAGGTGTGATGCTCTTGGCATTGCATGGGCACTGCGTTGCTCCTAAAAACCTGTTTCAGGGTCCTGTGGGCGGAGTTGCTGTAATTAAAGATGTGAACAATTCCTCAGCCACCCTTTTTGCGTAGAGACGACAACTTCAAGACCAGTAGTTCGTGCAGTGCTTTAGGCTTTACATACGACACTGCCACTGACCTACTTGTGCATGGGTCGGCGTGTGCACACCAGTGTTGGGAGGTGGGTGATGCACGCTGGTTCCCCCTTTGAAAATATGCCATGCCACTCTTTGAACTGCTTATCTGCTTCAGCATGCAGCCTTCCACGGTGGGGTCTGGCTGTAGGAAACACCGTTCATCCCTCTGCCTGGAGTCGGAAGGAAATCTGTCTGGTCGTTCCAGATATCTATCTATCCATCTATCCATATCTATCCATCTAGATATCTATCCATATCTGTCCATCTAGATATCTGTCTAGCCATCTGTCCCTATCTATCCATATCTATCCGTACCTATCCATCTAGATATCCATCTATCCACATCTATCCACATCTATCCATCTAGACAGGGATAACTCCGTATCTCTGAGATATGGAGCTATCTCAGAGTCACTGCATCGTCTGGTCGATGCAAGTGCAGCCACTTTGGTCTGCTGGTAAAGGGTGCTGGCCAAATGGGTTTCTAGCCCAGTGAGGCTGCAAGCAGCTTTCTGGAACGGGATCTGGCTGGGTTTGATGATGGAGCTGGACCCCCGCTCTCCCTGTGGTGGGAATGGTTGGTATCGCCCAGTCCATCACTGGGCAAGCTGGGGCCTGCCCTGTGCTTTAATGAATAGTCATGAGGGACAGAAAGGGGTGGGCCCCGTTTTGTTGTTGGATGCAGCTAGTTGACAGAACTAAGGGAGATGAAAAAAGCAAAAAAGCCAACACACGGCGGCACACGGGTGGCCAGTGCAGCATCCCTGGCGCTGCCTGCCCTGGCCCTGCTCCCGTGCTCCCTCATTCCACCCGCCTTCCTACCCCGGCCATCCCCGCCGCCACCCCGACCCCATGACTCCAGTGGCGGGACGCTTCCCAGCGCTCTGTGAATCCCGAGACGACTAAAATGCTGTACATTAGCGACCCGATGCAGCATTATACCACGGTAGGTGCTCCTTGTTATTAACGGGTTTTGCCTTGCTGCTTCTTATTTGAAATCATCCTCCGCCACCGAGGCAGGAGCTGGGCACAGGCTCTGGCTCTGCCTGCTGAGCCTCCGTGCCCGCTGCTGCCCGGGATGCACCAGGGGCTCAGCACGGTGCGAGCCTTCGTCCGTCCATGGCTGCACGGAGGAGCTGCAGCTGCTCCGGCCCCAGCCGTGAACTATAACCTATCAGTGTGGGATGCTGCAGCCTCAGTGGCTCGGTCAGCATTCCTCTCTTGCTTTGCCTGATCTGGTGCTTGCAGAGCCCAAGGTGCGATTTAAACCTTTGGTGCAAAGGGGTACAGGCTCCCTCACCTGCGTACGTGCAGACGGGAGGGGTGTTAGCTGGAGCATCCGTCCGAGGAACACCCTGTGGTGCTGGGCACCACCAGCACCAGTTTGTCATCCACTGGGGACCTCCTCAGCCAAGCTCACGGCATGCACCTGCGGCCCCAGGCAGGCTTTCCTTCCCTGCTTTAAAGTCTCTGGGAGAGTAGAGCAGATGAAATGGTACCTGCGCTTTCAGGCGATACATTTTCAGCCCTGTCCTCAAGCACTGAGGTTGCTTTCTTAGAAGGGTTTTGTGTCTGCTTTCTGGCATTCAGAAAAGTTAGATACAGGCATAGATGCAGYAGAGATAGAAAGGTGCGGTGCTGTACTTCCCGACCAGAAATTACTTCATTCCTCTTTTTTGTCTTACGTATGTTGGTACAAAGCACATATGTACCGGGTTTGCTTTGTACTGTAGTGCTGTTACTGGGGAGGTCGTTGCTGCAGTTGTGAATATTTATATATGTGTGTGTATAAACATATGTGTGTGTGTGTATATATATATTTACAGACATACCCACACAAGTGCTGTGTTGGGTTTGTTGACACACATACACACAGAAACACTTGTGCCTTCGATTTGTCTTTTAAGGGAATGTTTCCGAAATATAGTAAATTTTTAAAAACAAGTTGGTCATTTTTCCCCTGCACCTGATTTTGGGTATCTCTGCCAGTGGATTTCCAAAGCCCCGGTACTTGGGGCACTGCCTGTTGCTTTGTGCTGGCAGGGGATCCCGGCTCGGGGCGGCCAGCCCGGCTTGCAGAGGTGATGCTCTGGGTCTTGTGTGTCCTTCGTGTGCAAAGAGGTCGCCGTTTTCCCCGAGGGAAGGCTCTCTCCTGTGCGGAGGTTGGGATGCTCTTCTCAGTCGGTCGGTCCCGATTTACCTGTCCATTACACTTTACAGCCACAGGCTTCAGCTGCTCACAGTCCTGGCTCTAAGCACTGCAAACTCACAAAATCATGTGGGGATGAGTTTTGCGGAGTTTTTTTCTGTCCACTTCCAAGGGCCACCTCACCCCTAGCCTGCCCTGCAGCTCCCGAACTTGTGGCTCCTGAGCAGCAGATACTGCTGGGAGGTGAAAGGCTTCCCGGTTGTGTCCCATTCCGGCAGGAGATGAGCAACCGCGGGAGTGCACGTGCCGTGCTCTGCTGGGCGTTGCGGACGTAGCCTGCTGCTTCTGAGTACGCAYGTACGGGTGCAAGGGTAGCACTGAAGATCGCCTTGTTTGCTCATCAAGCGCAGAGCACTTACTCTCCATTCATTCCTAAAAAAGGCACGTGGCTGGGCCCAGGGCGTGTGTGCAGCCTGTTCCCTGGGGCCCTTCCGTTGTCCCAGGAGAACAAAACAGCTCAGTTGTGGTACTCGTGGATTATTTGGGCTGCGGATCAGCCCTGACAAGCAGCAATCCCTTTTCCCCTTGCTGCTCTCCTCCTGGTCGATGCCTGAGCTTTGCTTTTCAAGGGTGACTTACGCCGCACGCCTTCCAGCCRGTGTCACCCGCCACCGAGGCTGCCCTGGCCCTGCAGTCCCCACCGCAGCTGCCTGCAGCCAGGCAGTTTCCCGGCTGGACGGCAAGGGCTTTCCGTGCGCATTTTTAACGCCCGTTTTGCAGAAGCGTCTTGTAACTTTTTCTCCAGGAGAAGCCTGGGATTGTGGAAAGCTTGGATGGGGGTGGTTTGTCTTTGGCTGGGCTATTTATAGAGCGGTGAGAAGGAATAGAGGGGTTTACGCACATATTTTAGGGGAGAAAATGGCTATATGTGTAAAAGCAAGCCAGATCTTGTTCAGCATTCCTCCAGTTAGTCACAGGCTCCAACGACCTTGCGAGAGATGCAGACAACAGGAGAACTTTCCTGGAGAAGGATGATTGCCTTTAAACCATTATACATCATAGACGTTTGGGTGAGGTTGGGATCCCAAGTTAAAACACGTCTCTTGATTCCTAAGCTGTGAGCCTTGCAGCCCTTCGGAGGAGAAGGCAGACGGCTGAGCCTGCTGGGCTGAGGGACGGTGACAGCCGCCTTCCAGGAGCTCCGGGTTTCCCGGAGCTGCCCCAGCTGGTGCTGGTGGCTGGAGGGACCGTCCCCGCCGGGGCCGGGGGGAGGCGGTGGGGGCTGGAGCTGGGTGAAGCGGGGAGCACAGGCGGGCGGCCTGTTCGTCGTCCGGCGCAGGGTGCTGCGGGGAGTCGGGGAGACAAGCAGCAACGCAACGGCCGCTGTGCGTGGTCACCGGCGGAGCCCAGGCAGCCGCCGGCAGCACCCGCCTCTGGGACTGCCACATGCTGCTGGCTTGCAAATGCCGGGAGAGCAACCCTTGAGCAATTCGGGAATTGCAGATTTCTGGGGAAAAAAATCCCACTTTCTTTGAGAAACGGTTACGTTTGGGATGGGTTTTTTTTTTGAATTAGTTTATTTCTCTACCATAGAAAAAATGATTTTTTTTTTGGTCTGATTTTCAGCTGGAAGATTAAGGCCACTTTAGCCATGCGGCTTTTGAGAACATAGCTTTGCTTAGGCTATGCCTGCAGATAAAAGAGCTGCCAGCTTTTATTGGAAGTATCTGACAGTAATTGGTCAGAAGAGGAATAAGAAAAAAAATTGTAAAAAGTCAGGATTTGGTCCAACATGTCTGGAATAAGAGCCAGTACATGCATAAATAGGTACGTTTGCTCTGGGACCTTACTGCAGTGTGCTGCATCATAGCTACGTGCTTTGTAGGTTTGAGGTTTTCCCCAAATTAGACCTGCATCAGTGAAAGCCACTGAAAGCAAACATCCCGGCTAGGAAATGAATTACACAAACCACCATTCAGAGCTGGCTCTTCATCGAGAAACGCTTCCAGAAGTGCTGTGCGTGTGTACGTTCGCGACAAGTGAATGCATGTGGGAGATGTCTGGAGAACAGGTTGGACGTTGGGTGATGCAGTTGCAGTGGGAGCGATGCCTTCGTCAGAGGCTGGTGGTCGCCTCACGCTGGCGCGGCATGCCAGGGCAGCTTCCCCAAGCCTCGATGCTCTGGCCGCTGGAAAGGCCACCGTCGAGCAGAGCCCTGCAAGTGGGATGGGGCCATCACTCCCCACTCTGCAGCGGGACATCTCCCACACCTGACCAAAGCCCAGAAAATCCCTGCCCGGTCCCCCGCTGGCAAAAGAGTGGCTTTGCATAGCCAGATGTGCTAGAAATCAGGGATCTTGGCACCTCGCTGCCTCCAGTGAGGATGGAGCRGATAGAAGGGGATGATTTACGTGTATTGAGTTTATCCCTTGCACAAGTGGTGACCTGTTCAAAACCCAAGCGACCCAGACCGGCTCTTTTGGCTGGCTTCCCCGCATGCTGGCCCTTTAAGGAGGCTGTAACAGGACACCTGGAGCCCTGGAGAAGTGTGGCTGAGGTTTCCATGTCTCTAAACTGGCTGGTGTTTTCTTTTTTCCCTCCTCCCCTTTTCCCTTCCTCCAGTCCCAGTTCAATTTGCTGAACAACAGCATGGATCAGAGCATCGGCAGCAGAGCAGCCTCCACCAGCCCCTACAGCTCCGAGCACACCTCCAATGTCCCAACGCATTCGCCCTACTCGCAGCCCAGCTCTACCTTCGACGCCATGTCCCCAGCTCCCGTCATCCCCTCCAACACTGACTACCCCGGTCCCCACCACTTTGAGGTGACCTTCCAGCAATCCAGCACCGCCAAGTCAGCCACCTGGACAGTAAGTTGCATGTCTTCTTGCCTTCGCTAGATTGATGCTTGCTACTGCAGATGGTGTTTTCGGCTGGCCGGCCGCAAATACCTGAATGTCTCGGTGGTGCTTTGCAGTGGGACACAGAGGGCATGCTCATGTGGGGTGGCTGCAGGACGCAGCCACCACCCGATGGCAACTTCGCCTGCACAGGTGGCCCTGGAAAGCGAAACGTGCAGGAAACATCAGTGCTTGCTTTTCAGGGATTTTCTCCAAAAGGGCTGTCAGGCACAGCGGTTCGAATGTAACTTCTCTCGCAGCAGTTCCCTAAACTGCGGGTAAATGTCCCCAAAAATCACAAAGCTGGAGAAATGGCCTGGGGAAGTACCTGCCTTGTTCTCGTGGTGCTTCCCTACACGTTTGCCAGTGACTGCTGTCAGAGGCAAAGCAGTGGGCGAGACGGACCTTTGCTCGCATCTACTAGGGCCATTCTCAGCTTCGCCGTAAATTCTTGCTTGTCATTTACAATCCTTTTTCATCTTGTATCAGAAGAGTAACTTAATCTCTAGAAGTCACAGCAAAATAACAGAGTAGGTTTTTAATCACAGAGGGATCGCTGCACGGCATCCTGCCGTCTGTGATGTGGGCGCAGCAGCCTGGTCCTCTGGAGTGGAGATGCAGGTTTGGTCCACTGCCGGTCTGACCACACGCCTGCAGCCTGGCAGAGGAGTCCTCTGCGGATCAGGGACCCAGGAACTGGGCAGAGCGTACGACGCCTGCTTTGCTTTTTGTGGCAAAAGGTCCTAAATTCACATCCTGGCTCCTGGCTCAGTGTAGCACTGTCCCTGTTTTTAACAACAAACAGCACTTGTGGCTGGTGTAGGAGGCATTTCTGYGGCGGACGCCTCGCTGAGCACCTGGGAGAGCTGCTCACCAGCACGCTTGAGGCAGGTGGGTTTTCTCCTCCGGGAAATATTAGCGGAGCAGAAAGGCTGGGACGAGGCAACTGACACAACGAGTGAGCAACGGGGTTTCCTCTGGGGCTGCGGTTTGACATTATCATGAAACAGGCAGAGCAGACCAGGAGCGATATATCAGCCCGAGGTGTGATAATGACTTTTATTTTTGGAAGCTGACGTGTTTAATTGCCAAGACAGTCCTTCCCGCGGTAGGGAGAAAGCGTCTCCGGATGCTTTTGTGCTGGCAGACCCCGGGCCGTGGCCGGTGGGTGCTGCTCCGCTCGCTGCTGCTGGTGCGGTGCGGCGGGCTGCTCCCGGAGCGTTGTGGTGAGAGCGGGCGGGAGGGGACGGGTTATGGCAGCTGCCGCAGCGCCGGGTCTGTCTCTCCTGCGAAAACCAACGGGCGGGCGGAGTGGCAAACCAGCAGCAAGCCAGCAGCGAGCTGGTGTTTGAATGCAGGCAAATTCATGGCTGGGGCAGCGGAGCAGCTTCCCTGTGTCCRGTCACCGGAGCTTCACAGCTTCACTGCTGAGTCGCGCTGACCAGGGGCTTGGGACCAGCACCACGGTTAAATACGACTTGTCCTCGTAAGAGCGGTTGAGTCTTCACTCTTTTCCACTGTCTTTCCTTGCAAGATGTTGCTGAAGGATGCATTTCATCAGGTTTTGAATAAACTGAAGGTCCTCAGGGTAGGATGTGACACCAGCCCAATCCTATCCCTATTGGGGGATAGCTCACATCAGTTAAAAGTAAAGCTGCATAGGACCTGCACAGGGAAAGAAGGCATTCCTGTGCCACAAAAGCATCCAAATGGAAACTGAACCCACAATGATGCAGGGTGTCTTGTCCCAGCTGTCCCGGCGTGGAGGGAGGAGGACCGGAAAGTGTCCGATGCTTGCTCGCCACTGTCCCCAGCTAGCAGTGCCAGGGAGATGGCTTTGGGATGGAGCGGACACAGCCATGGGCAGGGGCGGGCTGGGTGCTGCAGGGCACCCTCGGGCAGCACTGCGGACAGGGTGCACTCATGCATGTCAAAAGACGGAGAGAGCACCTACTAAAGATACGCTCTGTGCTCACTTTAATTAGCAGTAAGGAAATACCCTTCCCTCGTCCCAGACGATGCATGTTGCCGCTGCAGGGAGTAAATCAAAAAAGCCACTAAGGTCTTTTTGGTCGGTTGTCCCCAAAAGAGCAGAGGGAGCAGCAAGAGGCTCCCCGAGGCAGTCCCACATGGTGAGGGAGCCCGTGACAGCCCCCTTCCCTCGCTGGAGCCATCCCAGCCGCCTGGGATCTTTCCACAACTCTACACTGAGCCCAGACTGTCTCAGCATCACCCCGTGCTGACTGTGCTCCTGTAGCTGTCGTGTCCTACTGGCAGCTGTGCTAATCAGGACAGGATTGCTTTTTTTCCCCTCAAGCCTTTGTGTTAAGGTCTCCTTTGTACGTCAGAGCAGCCAGTGCCACATCGATGCTGTGAGAACCCTCCTAGCCTCGGGGGAGCAGCTGGACTTGAGAGATGCCCGGCGAACATGCCATGGGCAGCCGTAAGCACCTGCGGAGGATGCGCCCGCAAGCCAGGGCTGGGAGCTGAGGCTGCTGAGCGCGTGGCTGCAAGGGGGGGCCTCCTGGGAAGTAGTCCAGAGCGGAGGAGTTAAATGCCATACTGGCTTTAATGCTTGGCAAGGCAGTCAGTGAGATGTGCGGACCTTTGAACCACGATGCTGGGGTGATTGTGCATCCCCCAAAAGCAGGCTGGCTGCAGGACTAGCGCCAACCGGCCCATGTTTTGCTGCGCTGAAGCTGAGCCTCGTGGAGAACAGAAGTGGGTCAGCAGTGTCTTGCACCCTGGAGAGCGTGGGGGATGTTTCATTTGAAATAGTAATTTCTGCAGGACTGCTGATGTGGGTGCAGACTGTCCGTCTCGCCGAGGTTGCCACATGAAGAACGGTCCTGCTGCGGTGAGAGCCAGATTCACTCCATGTCCTCCCAGCTGATGGCTGTCACAGCCACGCAGCTGCACATTTTGTGCTGGAAGACAGGGCTGCTGCCTCTCTCCCACTTGCCTTGAGCTCTGCGTTGCCACTGCTGCGCTTCAAAGTCTGTCCTGGTTATACAGGGAAAGGAATTCAGCAAAAAAACATACGTTATATGTTGCCAGTCAGTCAATATACAAATAATGATGTATGTACGCAGTGTGATTCTCTACAGAAACTGTGAAGGTGTATGTATGTAGCAGCGTACAAGACTAGGAAAGCTGTTAGGAAATGCAGGCATCTGGGAAGGCAAGTTAAGTGTACAGTCAGTAGGGCTGGGGACATCTGACAGCTCAGTGATGGTCCAGCCAAGGGTAGCTGAATTAGCCATCTTGGTGCGCTAAAGGACACGCATGGTTTGATTCAGCACTTTGAAAGAAACAACAGTGCCTATTTCATCCGTAGCTAGGGAAGCCTCATGGCTTTTGAATACTTTAGGATTAACTGCACCAAATAATTTACACCAGGACTGTTACAAGTGTTGACCATGAATTCAGCGGAGCTGCCTTGCCAGGCAGCGCTTCGGAGCAGTGGGGAGCCCTCAACCCCAGAGGAAGCTCTGCCAGACCAGCAGCTCCAAAGCCTCCTGCAATCTAGGGTCGGATCACGGAGAATCCAGCCAAGGAGGAACGGACAGCTGGTGCACAGGCAATGCCAAACCAAGTAGTTCAATGCGAGTTGTCTCGTCAAACAATTTGACATAGTTTTTTGATACAATCATAAGCTTTGGTTGATGGAAGTGTGTAGCCCCATAGATTCCTGTTTCTGAAGGGTTTGACTGAATCCCTCTGGCTATTCCTCTGGGAGACTTGGCATTATCTATTCTCCAGTGATTAGGAAAGGAGGCTCCTAAGGAGCCCAGGGCTCATGGCCAAGGACCGTTTGGAGATGAGCTGGCTGCACGGTGGGGAGGCTTGCTCTACAGGGGCTGGGCAGGCGAGCATCACCTGGGCAGGGGGAGCAAGGTATCACCAAGCCCATGGCCCTTGCGTGCAGTTCTTGTGTCCACACTTCAAATCCTCTGTTGACAAAACAGAAAAGGTTTGGGAGGGAGATCCAAAGAAGATGAAAGATTTGGAACAGATGCCTTGTAGGGCGATACCAGAGAAACGTACTGCATGAAAGGTCTCCACGAGAAGAGTAAGGGTGGCTTGATCGCAGTCTGCATAGGAGATGGTTTCTGATAGCAGACAGCTCTTTAATCTAATAGAAAAAGACATAATGAGATCCAGTGCTTGGAAGCTGAAGCCAGGCAAATTCAGACTAGAAACAAGGTGGAAATTTTTTAACAGTGAGGATAATTAACCATAGGAACAATTTACCAAGGAATGTGGTGGATTCTCCAACTCCTGAAGTATTCAAATGAAGAGTCTGCATATCTCTCGAAAGATAAGCTGTACTTCAAGCAGACACCGTTGGCTCAACACAGAACGAGTAGGCAGGGGTCTTAGGCCAGCAGTGTAGGGAATCCAACCAGAGGATCATCATCTGTTCTCTCTAGCCTTAAAATGCTGAATTTCTAAATTTAGGACATGGGTGAATGGAGGAGGGGCGAAGACTTGGGACATGGGTTTGGGGCTCGTGTTACCAGAACCAGGTCTGTCCTTGCAGAGGGATGCTGGGCAGCAGGTGGGTGACGTTGGATGTCCCAACTCCCGGGCTGGGCTCTAGGCACCACGTGTTGCCACAAACTCTGAACCGAAGTGGCCGCACTGGTCTGTGCTGCGGGAAGCCCTCCAGGCTGCCGCCACCTCCCTTTTCATTTTTAATGGCCTTCTTATCAGCAGAGAGCAATGGCCAGATGCTGAAAATAAGGTTTTCCCTGTAGGTTCGAAGCCCCCCTCTGGTAGGCTGCTTCGACGGGGCTGGGAGGAGGACCGGGAGCTGTGGTGCTGCAAGACGGGGCATGCCRGCAGCCTGCCTGTTTGTTGGAAGCTATCAGGACTCTCGGTTCCCCGGAGCTGCCCATACACGCTAGAGCCGCGAGCTGATCTCGGCTGTTTTCTCACAGGCAGCCCCTCGCCACACTGGCCAGCTGGTAACTGATAGATAATTAGTATTTTTCTCAAGTCRGGTTTGCGGCAGATCGGTGCTCCCTCCCCTCTAAAACGCTATCATGTGCACCAGAGCCAGCAGAAGCGTTAATAGGGTCTTTGGCCTCCCGTGGCCTGGCTGCAAAAGGATGCAGGAGCTCGAGACCCCGGTGCGGGGCAGCTGCTCGGGCTCGCACGGAGCCCCCAGCGCTGGGGGGAGATGGACAAACCTCCGAGCGAAGCAGGCGGGGGCTCCCCTAGCCTGGGTGCAGGCGCAGGGGTGTCCGGGCCACGTCCAGGGTCTTGCCTGCTGCTTCGGGGAGCAAACAGCCTGCGATGGAAAGGCTGGAGAGGTTGAAAGACGAGGTGAGATGGTCCGGCTATGATGGACGCCGTCCAGCAGTTACCCACAGCAAACCTGTCTGCGTCCCAGCGCTCGGCCAGTGGGAGACTGCCGTGTTGAACTGGTTCCAGTTGCTCCGTAGATCTCGCAGCTGGAGCGTGGGCACTGGGGGAGCTGAAATGGTTTGTCTGATGCTAACTGAATGAGGAGGATGGAAATAATTGGTGTGGCAGGAGATAGGTTCTCCCCTCCCGGTTGCTGTCTGAAGCTTGTTGGGATAGAGGCGGGTGTAAAGAGGAGGGAAAAACCTTCAGGAGCATCTGTAGAAAATGAGCCCCCTCTTCAAACTCTCTCTGGCACCTTACCATATTTTAGGGAGGTACCTGTCCAACAGCAGCGGCCTGGAGATGAGCAGGGGACAGGCATGGCCCAGTACACTCTGCATCTGAGCCATAAACATCTTTGTTTTTATCTGAGTAGCTGGGCAGAAGAGTGTGGATATTTTGGCATGCCAGAAGTAGGAAAGCAACCTCAGCATCAGCCTGCTCCAAAGCCCATTGAAGCCAGCCCACTGGAGGCTTTCCACCAGCTTTCACAGGGCGTGGATGAGGCTCCAGGAGCTCCAGACACAATGGAATTAAGAAAAAAGGCAAAGGAATTTGGTGTGCGATGTTCCAACACGATCCCGCTATCAGCTCCACTATCTCGAACGTGTATGGTATGCACAGGTCAAGGGAACGACTTACTGGCAACTGCCGCTCCAGCGGGAAGGCAACGCTCTCCTGCAGGGACTGCTGCGGAGGTGGGAAAGGACGCGCCGGGGAAATGGGGTTGCTCTGGCCAGCTCCTCTACGTTGGGATCTGAAACACACAGGGGAGATGGTGACTGAGGGACACACCAGAGGAGCTGAGATAATAACCAGGCTGCAGGAGGAAACGCATGTCCATGCTCCGGCCCAGTAGTGATCTCGGGCGGTGGCTGCGGCAGAGCCCCGGGGAGCGTGGCGGCCGCGTCTCGGTGGGTCAGCCAGCGGCACTGCCTGCCTCGGCTGCCCTGGCCAAGTCCTTCGGGAGTGGACGCGGGGCCTGCTGCCGCGCCGCTGGGAGCGGAGGGTTTTACCACGTGGGGCTGCATTCCGTGCCACGAGAAGCACGGCTGAAAGTGTTCCTGGGAGCCCTGACCTCCGGCGCCTGAAGGAGGGGGGAGACAGATGCTGGGTGTGCCCTGGGTAAACCACGTTCTCTGCCTGTGCCCACTCCAGGCAGTGGCTGTAAGGAAGCAGGAGAAGCAGCTCCCTCCTGCTCGGCACAGCCTGCTGGGGTGCTGCGAGAGGCGGTGGTCTCCCCCCGAGTCCAGGTCTTGCTGCTCTGGTTTTTGCATTTCGTTTCCAGCAGTGATTCCCAAGCCCAAGTCAGCCTCTTCTTCCCTCCCTTCCCAGCTTGCTTCCCATATCCAGTCTTGATAATGCAGCATGAAATAACTGCCTTGTTGGATTTTCAGCTTCCTTTTTGGATGAGAGGGAACTCCAGCACCAGCTTGGTCAGAGGACCCGAGTATCCAGACACACAGAAGGAGTCAGGCTTACTAGAGGAGATTAAAACAACCCCCAAGTGTGCCAGCGCCGGCTGGTTGAGCAGTGACTAAGAACGGCTGTGATCCTGGTTGGCAGTTATTTTAAGGATGTGCACACCGGGGAAGGAAGGGAGAGGACTCCTTTGGGGGTGAACCAAGGGATTTTAATTAGCAGTAATGGCATGATAATAAAGGTAGAAGAATGTAGGCTGGAGCGCACGCAACCTCTCTGCGCTGTCTGCTGTGAGGGCAGCCCCGGCCCCGAGACGTTGCCGGTGGTCCAGCGCTCATGGGAATGGGGCTGGGGGACCTGCAGGTGACAGGGGTCCCCTGCAACTGCTGATGGCCGGGGTGAGCAGAGGGGCTCTGTGCAGGGGGTGGGGGGGCTCAGCCAGGCACCTTGAGATGCCCCCGTCCTGGGCACAGCTGGGGGTGCACTGGCCATCACCCCGAAGCATCACCACTGTGGTGCAGGGACTGCAGCCACAGGGAGGCAGGAGTTGGGGCATCCCTTACAGCCATCCCCTGGGCAGCGGCTCTGCTGCCCTGCCCGGCTCGGGCACTGGCGGATGCTCTCCTCTTGGGCATCAGTGATGCACTGGACATATTCGAACCCAGCTCATAGTAAATGAGCAGCAAAGTAGCTTTGGGAGGAATTTCCAGCTCAGTGAGAAGTTATATAGGCCAGTGATTAAAAAATGGTTATTAAAAAAATTAGAAAGAAAAAATTAAGCTCTGTAGTCGGCATGTCTTCCAGGATCTGTCGTAACAGATTCGTCCGAGCCGGTTAACGGTATTTGCGGTTTGCAAGATGCTACATGTCTGAGTAAGATGACAGACACATTATTATCACCTCTCCACTGCGATCTGTCCGAACCTGTCCCAGGATGCAGCTCCGCAGCTGCTTGCTGGGGAGCGCAAGGAAATTAGCAGCCGGAGGCAGCACTTTTCTTCTCTCTCTCTTGCCAGGCTAGTGGCTTTATTGGGATCCATTGACTGCAGTCCTGGACACGTCTTGAGTAGAGCTAATGAGGAGACTGGAATGTAGAAGAGGAGGAGGAGCAGGCTGGTAGGGAGGAGGGGGGAGGATTTGTGGAAAAAGTAATTGTTGAGCAAATCATTTCCTTCAAGAGAGAAAGGAGGACTTGGCTGCAGCCCTCCCGAAGCAGGCAAGTCTAGACGCTTCGGTGTCAACAGTTGAAGATAAATAAGATTTTATCAGCTCCGAATCTGTTGGGACACATCCTCCTAGCGGTTCTGCTGCCCAGGGAGGGCTGGAGGGAGATGGACTTCGCCGGTAGGTCTTTCCACACAGAAGACTCAGGTTATTTTTTGTGCGAGGCTGTCAGCATCCATGGGGAAAAACACCTCTCCCTGCTCTTGCTTCCTGTACAAGAGAAGCAGCCACAGGTCTGAGCAGTGCAGTGGCCTCTTCCAGAGCGGGTCCTGGGTACTTGCTCAGGGTGAGCAGCGGCAGATGCTGAGACTTAATTTTAACGCTGCTTCACAGTTGCAACCGTATCAGTCGCCATGAATCGTTGTGGGGCATTAGCTCATTTGGATCTTGTGATGTGCAAAACATTTCCTTGGATACAGCAGCAGCGGTACCAAGATAACCTTGGCAAACCCCCGCCGGGGCCAATTGCACCACGGGGCTCTGTCGCTCCAGTGTCCTTATTTCCCATTACATTCGGCACCGATGCAGCATGGTCTCCGTTTTGCCCAAGAAGTAGCTGTGTTTCAATGCGGAAGTGAAAGAAATCTCGTCTAAAGACACTTTGGGGTACGACGTCCCTAGAGAAACAGAGGTTAATGCTGATATACTGCTAGTGTTTAAATAATTTGGCTTTTCCAGTTATTCCTAGTGCTCTGGACTTGCACTGCAGGAGATCACAGTAGCGTGGAAGGGACGGCAGCAGAGGTGACATTATACTTTCACCCCAGCAGATGAGGGCTGACGTTGGAAGCTGCATGACTACAGAAAAAACCCAGAGGAATGTACATTCTGCAAGTTTATGTAAGCTTCAGGTAGATTCCTCAGTGCTATTACTGCTGTTTGCTGTTTACACCGAACCAGCACCCACAAGCCACACTAGCACGTGAACCTGTTGTGCTCTGCAAGTGTGCAATAACAGACACTCTCTGACATTCTCTATGAACAGAGATGGCCTTAGTAGTAGCATGCCTGGGGAGGCAGACACTAACGGTCCAAAGGGTAGAGCAGGAACTGAAAATAAATGCGGGAGGTGCCCAGGGGCAGAAGGTACCCAAGCTCTTCTGTAGGTGTGAAAGAAATCTTGGGGCTGAGGTCTGGACGTGCTCATGCACCAGCGCTGGGAAGGTGTTCAGGTGTCCTGAGATGTTGTACCCGTGCCCGGGAGCAGCAACGAGTTGGCAGCAGGGTGAGCGACGTGAGCTTTGGCTGTGACCCAGCTGCCAGTGTGGCTGGTTTCAAGAGGTCAGCTTGTCCAAACGCTGCGGAACAGGAAGGATATGAGTGAACAGCCCTGAGGTTCACCCTTAGTAAAGGTGGCAGAAACGTGGCCATGGCAAAAAGAAGAGTACCCAGCAGTGAGGTCTCTGCACTAGTCTATGTGATTAAATACTGGCATTTTGATCTCCCGGGTTCCACTTGCAACTGTCTTGTCCTGCACTTGAGGAAAGCGCAGTGCCTTTGTGCTCTCTGCAGCCGGGTGTGCACACTGCAGCTGTGGCTTGTAAAGTACCAGTAAATCAGATTATGTAGCACAGCCCTGCACAGAGATGCACGTGTGGCAGATTATTAGCGAATACAGATAACCATGCAGGAGCAGAGGTGCCTGCTGAGCTTGGCACTCTGCTTGGAGTCTGAGCAAGACATGCTTTTTGCTGTCCCTTACAGAAAGTGTACATTGCCGGGGGCTCTTCCTGGCTGAAAACACGGCTGGGGATGTAGAGCCTCCTGGGATCCTAAAAACACAATGCTCATTCACCCGGTGGCCGTGAACAGGCTGGGTCTGCGAGACTGGGAGCGCTTTGCCCCAGCAGCGGCTGCGTGGCTGGAGACGCGGCTGCAGGACGGCTGCACGCCGCGGGGAGCCGGGCCGCACAGGGCACAGCCCTGACTTTTCTTGCCCAGAGTTATCAGCATGGAGTTCCTTAAAAGAATAGTTTGTTATTGTGGAAGGATCTTTGAAGGCAATCCTGGAGCTGTTAAGACACGATAAGGTTATCAGTGGAGGCATGCCTATGTTGAGCGGCAGCCTTTCTCCCTGCGGGGCAATCGCTCTGCTATTTAACAGAGATTTATCCATGTCATAACATGGTATAATGAGAGAATTTGTTACCAAAGAACTTGCCATAATGCACCTCTACTCTTCCAGAGCAGTTTTATTTCCCAGGCATGTTGAGGACTGCCCGGGAATGTCTACATGAAAGGATCCTTTGACAGGAGTTGTCAGTATTTTAACACCTGGCAAGGAAGAGCCCCCCTCCAAATAACCCTTGTTTTGCCATGTTGTCTCTTCAAAACGAGGGTGTTAAACCCCCGTTGCACTGCAGGCGAGCAGGTTACGTGGGCCACAGCAGCACGAGAGCTTCTTCCTCCAGCCGGGCAGAGGGGCGTAACTGCGTTCCAAGCGGAGCCCCTGCTKCCAGCTTAGGCACAATCCCTGCTGGAGATGCAGGATGACACCCGGGAAGCTAACCTGGCCATAGAGTCAAGGCATAGTCACAGTCATCATTGCAAAATTTGGGGATTTCAGTGAAAAGCAGTATTTCTAAGCATCCTCTCTCTGGGCTAGTCCCTGTGCCTCCAGTACTCAGGATTCATTCTTGCTGCCAGATTCAGCTTCATGTTACACCTCCTGATCATACCCTCTAACAACCACAGCATCCTCCTGCTGTCTCTAGCACAGAGCAGGCTCTGACCCCCTGGGACACATCCCCTGCCAGCCCGCTGGCTTGCCTCCCTGGGAGCTGGTACCTGCTGCCAGCTGACCATCAGGCCAAGGCATCCTCACCATGCAAGAGCTTCTGCAGTTTGCAAGGCAGAAGCCTCTCCCCTTTATGTCTTCCCTGAACTTCCCTAGAAATACCACCTGAAAATGGTTTATCTCGTTTGCCTCTTTAGCAGTTCCCAGAGTGGTACGAGCCCATCCAGCCCYGGCAGGAGCCTCGCCAGGCAGGAGAGGTTCGCTCAACCCGCGGGTGGATCTGCTCCTACAGAAAGGGCAGTGGGATCGGGAAGCACAGACCCCTCCTGCAAACCCGCCTGATGTGCAGGTGCACCGGCCTGGGCTCACGGCAGCGGGAAGACAAGGGCTGAGCCATTCCTGCCAGCCCCCCTACTGCCCTACCAGCCATCCTGCGTGAGCAGCTTGCTGGCTGCCGAGCCCTGCTGCCCCTCTGCTTCAGGCAGCCCTGGCTCAGAAGCACCCCCACCATCGGGAGAGCAGAGCGGGCRGCTGACAGCACGGCGTCGGCGGAGGGAGCCTGGCTAGCCTCTGCACACCTGTATTTGGATGGCTCAGGACAAGCTTTAAGATCCTCACAAATACTCTGCACGGTGGTATTTTTTTGGCATCAGGCRTTATGTTGTGGGGATGAGATAAAATACTTTGAGCAGGAACATGCCCTGCCATGCAGGGACTGGCTTCTCTCTGTGCGGCAGGGGTGGGCTCTTGTATAGCAAACACATTCTTTGTGAGATGGAAAACAGCATGGCACCGGTGAGGTGGAAGGGAATTGCACATCCCCACACCTGGGAGCCGAGACAAGCGTTTACTGGAAGGCAAAGGACAGGCTCTGCCTTCCCCACCCCTCTTCTCGAAATGGCGTGCAGCCTCCTCCTGCCCGGGCGCACGCTGCCAGCCCCTGCCTCGCGGCAGACGGTTGCTTGTGGTCGGACTGGACCCGGGACTGGCGCTGGCTCCCTGCCCCGGGCAGCGCTGCCCCAGCGCCGTGGCCGAGGGGCTCTGCCGTGCAGCGAGCTCCGAGCAGGGCTGGCTCGCAGGCACGCTGCTGTTCCCTTCCCATTTTCAGTGCCCACCAGGAGCTTCACCCATGCTGAGCCAGTCCATGGTCCTTGCGAGAGGAGTTTGCCTCTCACTCCTGACCGAGCAAATCCCATTGTGCCCTCACAAGGAGTGTTTTAGTGGTCATGAACCATTTTCTATTAACAAGCAACTCTGGGCGCTGCCTTCGGCTGCCTGCAGAGCATCCTCCTCCCGCGGCCAGCCTGGGGAACGGTCCCTGCCACGTCCCCTCTGTGAACCACCGCTGCCACTGTGAGCAGCTGCAAAGGATCGGGTCATGGTCAGGACAAACCCTGTCTGTGTCACACGTGCTAGTCAGAATTAAACTCCGAGGTCTTGCATAATTAGCTGTGATTCTGGTAACGACATTAAGCATGATTTCCTTAGGCTGTGGTGCGTCGGCACCCTCAGCGGTCCCAGCCCTAGGCTCAGCCAGGAGCTGCGTACGACAACGGACTCAGGGTAACGTTTCCAAAATGGGCTGTGTGATATATGGACAAGGGTTTAAGCTGATTTTCAGCAAGATTTTCTCTAAGTCACAGTATAGCGGGTGCTCCTGCTTTGCCGCAGCACTTAGCCTAGCTGGGAAACCCTTCCTCCAGCGCCCGGCCCTGGACCCAGTAGGTGGTTGTATCTGGTTTATGTGGAAAGCGGATACGATGTAGTGTGGGCGAATTTAGTCATATTTAAATATTTCCAGGGAAAAACAAATATTGAGCCTAGAGAATAAACAGTTACAGCAAAGACAGGCTGAATTTCCTTTCGTCGCTCTCCCCTACAACGCACTGGGACCATGCCATAGCCGTTTGCAGCGCTGCTATCTGTTAGGGAGCTGCCACGGAGCCCAGGCACCGCTGGGGCGATTCCCTCTGCCGGTACATGGAGCAGCTTTGCACTGGCACAGTCCCTCCAGCGTGGCTGCGATATGATAGGCAGTAATTGGTTTTATAACAAGTCATTATTTTACTTTGCTGCTTTACTGCCATGTTCACATTTCCCTTGGAATGTTGAGAAAGCAGCAAGTGGGTGGATGAGAGGAGCCGAGGGAACAGAAACGCCTGTCTCGGTGCACACGGGAGCATCAGCCCGAGCCCAGCACAAGTCCCTGTGCCAGGAAGGGAACCCTGCATTTACACCGCAGCGGCAGAGGAAGCTGAGGGCAGGCAGGGGAGCATCCACTGTCCCATCAGGCCCAGTGACATTCACCCGATGGGTGTCTCTTCTTTTCCAGTACTCCCCGCTGCTGAAGAAACTCTACTGTCAGATTGCAAAAACATGTCCCATTCAGATCAAGGTGTCCACCCCGCCGCCCCCGGGCACCATCATCCGGGCCATGCCCGTCTACAAGAAGGCAGAGCACGTCACCGAGGTGGTGAAACGCTGCCCCAACCATGAGCTCGGCCGCGACTTCAATGATGGTGAGTGCCGCCCTCCCCCCTCTGCCAGGGGCCACCCCGTCACCTGGGGGGGCTGCGCATCCCGCCCTGCGCTGCAGCCCTTGCGTGCACAGGATGAGCATCCCGGAGAGCCGCCTCCTCTAACGTGGCGGTTTGCCTTGCAGGCCAGTCAGCCCCAGCCAGCCACCTCATCCGGGTGGAAGGCAACAACCTCTCCCAGTACGTGGACGACCCCGTGACGGGAAGGCAGAGCGTGATGGTGCCCTACGAGCCCCCGCAGGTACCCGGGGCGGGGGGGCAGGACCGGTGCTTGCCTCTATCTGGGCTACAGTAGTTCTGCCTGTGTAGGGTGAACCTACTGGTGACAGGGCTGCTTGGTAGGAGACACATTTGTGTCCTGAGCAGGAGTCCTGCTTGCCCTGGCATGCCTAAGGCCACCCCCTGCTTGCTCCCCGCACCGGTGGCCGCTGTGTTCGAGCATCTGCAGCTCCTAGCCCTCTGAAGCATCCCAGAGCATCCTGTTCCTGGGAAGTGGGGTGCAAAGGGAAATCCCCTCAAATCCATCCCTGGGGGACCCCAGGGACCCCACAGTCCTTGTACAGTCCCCTCTTCCCCGCTGGGACTGTCCCCACACCACCCTTCCCTGGTGCTCCCAGGGAAGCATCCCCTCAGAGCTCCCCCACTCGCCCAGCCCCACACCAGGAGCTGTGGGGGCCCAGCCTGCCTTCCTGCCTCTTCTCTCCCTGGGGGTCCCAGCCTGCCTCCCCCCACCATCACTCCCTGCTCAGCACCTGCTCTCCCCTCCCGGGCAGGTGGGGACCGAGTTCACCACCATCCTGTACAACTTCATGTGCAACAGCAGCTGCGTGGGAGGAATGAACAGGAGGCCCATCCTCATCATCATCACCCTGGAGACGAGAGAGTGAGTGGCTGTCAGAGTAGGGACGGGCACTGCGGGAGGGCTGGGGTCCCTCGGGAAGGAGCCCTCCCCTGCAGGGAGCACTCCCAGGGGAAGGGGACATGGCAGCCCCCGCAGCCCCAGCCCATGGCAGGGGAAAGGCTCTTCTCTGCCAGCTAGGAAAAGGGCTGGCACGGAGGGACCAGGGACCCAGCCCAGCGTCAGCTTCTCCCCCTGCAGCTGGAGCCTTCCTCTGCCCCCAGAGCTCCTCTTCCCCCAGGAGACTACTGCTGAGGGGCTCTCTGCACCCAGTACCTCGGGGGGCTCAATTGCTTCCTGAGCAATCCATTCACACGACGGGATGGGAAGGCACTTTGCTGGTCTGGTTTCTGAGCTGGACCATAACGTGCTGGACTGAGCCGCCATGCGCTTCCCAAGCAGAAATAGTCACCGATTTCTCTCTCCTCCCAGTGGGCAAGTCCTAGGAAGGAGGTCATTTGAGGGACGGATCTGTGCCTGTCCCGGCAGAGACCGGAAAGCTGATGAAGACCATTACCGAGAGCAGCAAGCCCTGAACGAGAGTGCAGCTAAAAATGGCAACGCCAACAAACGCAGTGAGTCCCCTTGCCAGGAGAGGGAGAGGGGCTCAGGGCACTGCTCTGCCGCAGCCCCAGGCTCCTGGCCAGCACCTGCACCCCCCTTGCCCCTCAAAGCCATGCAATGCTTCTGCCTCAGCTCCTTTCCCATTGCACCCAAAATCACGGTGCTCCAGAAGTTCAGGCTCAAATCCACATCCAGGCATGATGCTTTGACCTTTCTTGACTAAATGTAAAGTCTCATAAATAGGACCCACTCCCTTTTCCCTCCAGAGTGCAAAGCTATTAGTGCAGGGCTTTTGTGTCCAGACATATGTGTTCTTCATTATTATTGCCAATAAAGGGACAACATCAATGCCAAAACCCAGGTGAACAGCAGGCATCCTGCATGGCTTGAGCTTAAATCCTGCAGGGAGCCAAGCGGCTCCCAGCCGTGTCCTGCCCTCCCCAGGACAGCATGCTAACGCTCTTCCTCTCTCCTTTCCAGCGTTCAAGCAGAGCCCTCAGGGCATCCCGGCACTGGGGGCCGGCATTAAGAAACGGAGGCACGGGGAGGAGGAGATGTATTACGTGCCTGTAAGTGTCAGTGAGCCACGCTGGTTGAGAGCTCGGCTCGGGACAGTGGTGGCATCGTCCCCTCTGCGAGAAACGCCTTGGGGATGCGGTGTCGGGCAGGACAGGGTTGCACAGTCTCCCAGAGAGCAGCAGGCATGGGGGCTGAGCAGAGACCTAGAGAACAGGACCAAAAGCATCTGTAAATGCATGTGTCCAAGGGAGTCCTGGATCCCCAGGTAGTCCCTGGCCACAGTGACACGGCACCTTGTGTGGCTGGGTGGAAAAAAGGGGCCACGAGGAAGGTGGCCAGGAGGGACGGGAGCAAAGCGAAGCCCTGGGCTTGTTCCCTCCTCCAGGTGCGAGGCCGGGAGAACT
This sequence comes from Phoebastria nigripes, assembly GCA_035582835.1. Taxonomy (NCBI): domain Eukaryota; kingdom Metazoa; phylum Chordata; class Aves; order Procellariiformes; family Diomedeidae; genus Phoebastria; species Phoebastria nigripes. Next base: position 913,997 of record JAYKAV010003044.1, on the reverse strand, counting down.
TTGAGATCCTGATGAAGATAAAGGAGAGCCTGGAGCTGGTGGAGCTGGTCCCGCAGCAGCTGGTTGACTCCTACCGGCAGCAGCAGCAGCAGCTCCTGCAGAGGCAGTAAGTACCGCCGAGAGCAGCCCCCCGAGAGCCCGCAGCAGGGAGAGGCTGGGGAGCAGCCCTGGCCCTGGCTGTGTGGCGGGAGGAGCCCTCAAGCAGCCCCAGTCTGGGGCCGGTCCACTGGCTCACAGCACGTCTGCCGAACGCCTGGTCCTTAGCGAGGGCTGACAACCACTACAGAGCCGCTATCGGTGCAAAGCAGCTTTTCTGTGCCGCGGTCCGCATCGGTGCGGCTGCCTGAAGCCTCAGCAGGAAAGTCCGATCAGCCAGAGGGGAGCTCTGGGACRGGGCAGGGCGGCTCCATCCCCCCGCTGCAGGCTGACCGGCCGCTTGGTTTCCCCGAGCAGGAGCCAGCTGCAGACGCCTTCCTCCTACGGTCCCGTCCTTTCACCCATGAATAAAGTTCACGGCGGAGGAATCAACAAGCTGCCCTCTGTCAACCAGCTGGTAGGGCAGCCAGCGCAGCACAGCTCCAGCTCTGCGCCCAGCCTGGGCCCGATGGGTAAGGTCCTCTCCTCGCCGGGTGCCGCAGCCGCGGGCAGAGCAGGCAGGCAGCAGTCCGTGCTCGCAGGGGCTCTTCCTGCCCGTCAGACCCGAGGCTCCCTGCCGAGGGTGGTTATCACGGTTGGGGTGATGTCTAATTGATCTATTTGTTGCGTTGACATGGCCGCTGTCTAGGACCTGGAATGCTAAACAGTCACCCCATGCAACCCAACGGAGAAATGAATGGGGGCCACTCGTCCCAGTCCATGGTCTCCGGATCACACTGCACCCCCCCTCCACCCTACAACCCCGATCCCAGCCTCGTCAGGTAGGGAAGGCGTCCGATGCCCTGTCTGTCTTGTCCTCTGACGTTTCTCGCTGTTGTCCCTCACTCTAACCTTCAGATCTGTCTAGCAACTGGTCAACTGGCCACTGGTCCCAACTGAGAAATCACTGCTCACGAAATCACACAGACCATTCTTCTCACCTCAGAAACCAAAGCCCAGCTACCTACCAGTTAGAAACCTCTATTGCCCTCTTATACCTCTATCTGGATAATCCCTCCCTGCTTACTGAAAAATTAAATGCATCCAAACGAGAATCTTTTCCTGCATGTCAAACCGGCACGTAGCTTTGTGAACGTCCCCCTTCCCCTTCCTTACCAGCAATGTCTGGAAATCAGTCCAGGTGGCTTATTTCCATCAGGAATGCATTAACAGGTCTGCAGCCACTTTTTGACATTTCAGTCTTTAAAAAGACCGCAGATGTTTCGACAGACGCCCTACTGAAGGCAGGGAGGCTGTATGTGCAGTTTAACTGGAGGCGCGTAGCTGCAGCCCGGCGCGATGTGCAAAATACCCCTGTGCCACCAGCCCGCACGTTGCAGAGACCGGCCTCACTGCCCAGCCTAAGGCATGCCCCGACCTCCCTCCCCCGGTAGCTTGAGCTCCCTCAAGTTACTCTGAGTAAGTTACTGAGCTGAAACCTCTGACAACCAGGAGAAAAAGATGTGTAGCTTTAGGAACAAACGTAATCCCGTGCTTCACTTTGACGTTAGTGGCAACTGAGGTCACGCTTGGGACGGCAACAGCCGGAGACAAAAAGCCTGAGGGAGCAGCGGGAGCAGCCCGGAGCGCGCTCCCCCCACCCTCCTGCCTGCTGCAGCCCGGCCGTGGCGCAGGGGTGCGGGAGCGCTGCCGAGGCCGGAGGCGGCAGGAGCCCTTTTCAGGGCCCCCGCCTTTTCAGGGACCTGAAACACGGTTTGCCACTACAGCGATGGTTGGGAGCACAGCTTTGATTCATGAGAAGTTAATGCCACTTTATTTTCCAAATTTTTTCTGCAGTTTTTTAACAGGATTGGGGTGTCCAAACTGCATCGACTATTTCACCTCACAAGGGTTACAGAATATTTACCACCTGCAGAACCTATCCATAGAGGTAAATGCTTTGGGAAGATCTGTTCTTACCACTTGTTTCTATCAGCTGTTGGTCTGAAAAGCAAGGACAAAACTGTTTTAAAGGAAAGGGAAAACTGTGCACCAACCCGTCCCACAGAATATATGCTCCCCAGGATTTATGCCTTCCATTTATGCATCCTTTCTGGTCCTTCGGATTTAGCAGTAGCTCAGTCATCGGTAGCAACCACGATAGTCTCAATTGGTTCTTCCAGACTGTCAGAAACAAAAGAGCTAAAAGATCCCCAGAGCAGACCTCAGGTAGATTCTCCACCTAACACAGGAAAAACGGCTGAGGTGCTCAGCAAAATAGCCCAAAGCCCACTGAGCCAGCGGGAACACCTCCACTGCAGGTCAGTGAGTTTTAATTCTGATCTGATCTTATGTCTTCCCCTGTTAATCTTTAAGACAAAAGAGGCTGAAATAAGGGAGTCAAGCCCGGGGCATTTGTGTTAAGGGAACCCTGGAATGAAATAGCCCAGGTCAGGCAAAAGTGGCATGAAAAATGGGAGAGGGGATGCTGGAAGTGCCTGAGCTTGCATGGAGCGTCAGCCCTCTGCTGCTGCCGTTCTCGGTTAGAGCGCAGTCTCTTGGTGACGATATTGAGGGCGGCACCGAAGCAGGGGCTTCCCCAGCCCCTCAGGGTAACGAGAAGGAGGAGAAAAGAAAAAAAAAGTCTTAAACCCTTTGAGCCATAGCAAGCCCTGTAAATCCCAGAGTTGACGTTTTGGCTGAGACAAAGCTCCTGCCCCGATCCCGTTTTGCCCCCAGGCAGTTTGTAGTAGCTGTCGTCTACCTGGCAGCTACAATAAAAAGCGCGACCACACTTTGGTGATGCAGCTGTTGGAGACACGATGATTTTTCATTGGTAGCTGGGGCCAGTTGCGTAACCTTAGCCTGGTTTTGGACCATTTTCTGAACTAACTCCGTGACCATCTGTAAGCTGTCAAAGGAAACGTTTGGTATGGCCAAAACTTGTATCAGATTGCTGAGCTGTGTGTCCGAGTCGGCATTTGTAATTACTAATTGCATACTCGCTGTCTTCGCTAGTTAACACTCACGTGAGTCTCTGTGTTTGGCATTAACATGGATCTCTGGCAGCTCTCCGCCACGACAGTGTTCGTTCTGGTGCAGGCCCCCCAGTCCCGAGGTTATCGACCTCGTTTGGCTTTACGACCGCAGTCCATAGCGTCGTAACAGCCTGCTACTGCCCGCATCGGTGCATTAGTGCATGACACTGGCCCCCGGGGGCGGGTGCTGCGCCAGCCTCCTGGTCCGGGACCGGAGGAGAAGCCAGCCTGGCTGATGGCTCCTCACCCAGCTGAACAGACATGAGGACGCTTCACATGCTGCTCTGCAACCTGCGTCCAAAGGGGAAAGGTCCCCTCCCTCCCATTTGCACATCAGTTTGATGTGAACCCACCCCCCAAAAAAAGAAAAACAATTTCTAAGCCACAAGGCTGTGTTTGAGTCACTAGTCAACTGGCCGTTGGTTACAAATGAGAAATTGCCTGTGGGGGATGCACCCATGGGCTTGGTGTTGTGACCCAGGGGAGGTCCGGCCCCGCCACCATCGGGTGCTYGGGCATCGTGCCCACGTGCCCCCCCTGAAGCACGAGCTCGGGGGTCYGGGGCTCGCTCCTGCCGGTACAGTCGCGTCTCTGCGGGCTGTGGCTCAGTGGTGTTGTTCTTCCAGGATCTCGGAGCACTGAAGATCCCAGAGCAGTACAGGATGATCATCTGGAGAGGTCTGCAGGAGCTCAAACAGAGCCATGACTACGGGGCCCAGCAGCTCATCCGCTCCAGCAGCAACGCCTCCACCATCTCCATCGGCAGCTCGGGCGAGCTGCAGCGGCAGCGCGTGATGGAGGCCGTGCACTTCCGCGTGCGCCACACCATCACCATCCCCAACCGTGGCGGGGCCGACGAGTGGGCAGACTTTGGGTTCGACCTCCCGGACTGCAAATCTCGCAAACAGTCCATAAAGGAAGAATTCACGGAGGGAGAGATCAACTGAGGGTCTCCAGAAGGCAGCAGCGAGAGACCGGGGGGAAATGAAACCCCCTATGAAAAATATTTTCAGATTTGGGCATCTGGAGAAGTGTAATTTTGTTGTCCGGAGGGGAACTGCAAGCCGTGTGTGAAAGCACGGCCCCGAGCCGCGCGGGAGGCACCTGCCCCAGAGAGGAAACCGCGGTGGCTTCGGCAGAGAGCCGAGGGGAAGAGGAGGGCGGCTGAGCCAGCTCACCAAACGCAGCGCGGATTTTCTGCCTGCCCGCGGCAGGGGAGGCACCTGCTGGTGCTTGACGCTGTTTTGTGTTTTAGCGGAGGATCCCCGCATCCGACAGACACAGCGTAAAGATGGCATGGTTTTCTCTTCACGAGACCAGCCTTTGTTACTGCTTACCTACCCCCGCTGTGTATTCTCCGTGGTGTCCAAAACCAACCAGTCTTTTATCATTGTAAAAAGGACTTGGCCCTTACCTGTTCCATTTTCTCTACAGGTATCTGCCAGTGACTGATGCAAAGCAACGCAATCTGCTTTCCTGACGGACTGCCAAAAAGTACCCGTTTCCTCCAGTTCTTTGTAGAGCAGAAAAGAACCTGTCTGTCAGTTCCCGATGTGTTCATGTACTTAAATATTTGTGTATATAAACAGAAGCAAATGTACATACAGTGTACTCATTGTGCTGTAAGGAGAAAAAAGATTTATTTTCATGTAAGCCATAAAAATTGATACTTACTCCTGAGACACTATAGCGTCAAGTAAATTAATTTCATGTTCTAGCATGTARACATGCAGAAAGTCATGTCTCCAGCTTTATCTATTCAAAATTCAATTTTTTTTCCCTCCTCTGAATATCTTTCACACAATTGCAAAGGAGGGGGGCCAGCCTGTGAATCGTCCTGGGAAGTCAGAGGTCTGGCTAATCCCTCCCTGCTCCATGGGGGGAGTTTTGCAGACAGGTTAGACCTGGGGAGCAGGAACACAGGAGGTGTAAATTTGATCCTGCTTTGGAGCGAGGAGATGGACTGGGTGACCACGTGAGGTCTTTCCAGTTTTGTTTTCTGTTTCTGGTCATTTTTTCCAGGTGTAATTTGTTGGTTCAGGCTGGAAAAAAACCTCAGCAGAAAGCAAGGACGCAAGCAGGTGGGTTCCCTCACTCCCCTACTAGTGACTACACATTTTGCAAGGCGACATCCCACAACAGGTCTCCGAAAGGCACATCACGGGGGCTGCCGCTGTACGGAGGGAGGAGGGTGGGCAGGGAGCTGCTGCATTTGCCCCCTCAACCTTTGGCCGCTCGAGATTTCGGGCAGCCTGAGGGAATCCATGCAGAAGCAATGCTGCCTGGCACCTTTCCACTCCTGCAGCTCCTCCTCGCGTCGCCTCTGCGATGGAGACCTTCAGAAGGCAGACCTACAGCTATTTCCCACCTCCCCCAGGCTGCGGAAGGAGCTAGGAGACCCTTCGCAAAGCCCTGGACCTTCTAACCAGTAGGGCAAAAGAAGAGGAGCTCGAGTCCCACCTACGACATTCAGGGCTCACCTTAGAGATACGCCTTTTCCTCCTTGCATGCCGGTGTCTGTCCCCACTCAAAGGGAAGAACACAGGGAAAACAAGCGTGAACTCTGTACATGCTGTAACAGCAGCCCCGGGGCCCAGGTCCTCCCTCTGCCGCCTTTGCCTTGGTGTCCAACAGCGGCTCCGAGCCTTCAGTGCGCAGGAGGTGGCCTCCTCTCCCTCCCGCCCTCCGGCGATGGGCTCTGCTCTGCTCTCCCACCCGGGGTGAGCCGCAGCTGCGAGCGCACCATCCTGGAGGCCATTACGCCCCTCCACACTACACCGATTGGGAACCCGACTCCTTCGGCATTGCTGAAATGTGAACCTATGTCCTAAGATAACAGCTAATTAAAGCACTTTAATGCTTTAAGGGTTTTGAAACAATCGTTCATGTTTTCACTGTTAACTAAGGCTTCTTCCGGCAGTATTAACTGATACACTCCAACCATGGTATGAATGGTATTTTTTGTAATGTTATCTTTGGAAAATGTGTTATTTTTATAGCTGTGGTTTCTCTTTTTTTTTTTTTTTTTGTAACACAATAAAAGCACATGTGGGAATTACAACATCTGGCAACTAAAGTCTTGCTTATTTTGTGTGGAAAGTGTCCTCCTATACCAGCGTAAGCCTTAAAGTGTAAGACTCCGAAGGGCCTGAAGTTGCTTTGCTTCATCAAGCAACCACGAAGCTACAAAGAAACGCAGCTCTGCGCCGGAGCAGCTGCCAAAGCACGGGTGCCCTTACAGGCCCTTTGCTCCTTACAGACATCAGGACAAGTGGCCCGAGGGAGCAGAGAGCTTTCCTCCACAACTAGGGTTACTGTTTTGGGGGAGCGTGTGAGCAGTTTGCTCCCCGTATGCAAGCAGCCGTACCCCACCCTGAAAGCTCTCAGTGCTGCTTTCCGTTCCCAACGCTCCGCTGGAGGAAGCGTACATCCCACAGAAGTCACACCTGCACTGAGCCAGCCCTGAAACCCCACGAAAAAGAAAAGAAATCCGCCTGCTGTTAACAAATTGCTATAGTGATTACAGAGAGGCAAACGTCTACTTCTTTATAGGTAAAACTTTTTTTTTTTTTTAATAAATGACTAGAAAATAGAGAATGAAATTGATAGCAATCTTCATCGTTAAGACATAGCTTTTCTGAGTTTGAAAAATTACACCGTGAAAAACAATTTCCACGAGAGAATTGTCTTTAGTTATAAATGTCACCGCTATTTCTAGTTTTAGTAATATATATTCCATATGTAGGAATTGGAAATTGATTGATCTAGAGAATCTTGCAAGAAGTGTCGTTTATAAACTAACACTCAAGGCAAGAATGTTATTTTAATACAACAAAAAAAGCTTTCAAAAGATCTTGAAAACTGGTGTGTGAGAAATAGACAAGAATAGTAAAATCTATACATCTGCAATAAGCTCAACACAAGAATAAAAAGGTACAAAGAACCTGGTTTAAAAGCAGACTTGCCTGTTGTTGAAGGCACTAGCTTTTTCTGTGGTGTATATTCCAAATCTGCTGGACTGTAAAAAACAATACCTTTAAAATATGCAATCAGATGCCCTTCCTACACTCAAAGAACGTGACTATTAGTTCAATTTTGCTACTAAAATGTTAACATACAACATTTGCATTGAAGCAAGGAAAACAACAGCCTCCAGCCAGCTACCTTGCTGCTGCAGTGAGTAGTCCAGACAACGCTCAGCCCGGGTGCTGAATAACCCACCCAGCAGCCGCATGTCTCGGTAACAGATGTTGTACAGGGCCCCTGCACAAATTCACAGATTGCGTTCTGAAAAAACCCTTTAATAATGCAGTGTTTATTACTGAAATGCCCAAGTGCGTTGCTCCTCTACGGAACAGCCTTAATTTATGGCCTTACTACAAAGTCTCTCATCTCTCTAACATCAGGACGGTCAGAGGTCTCCCCCCAGCTTTTGCATTTTTTTTCCCCACCCCCCAAGAAAATTAGCTCATAACTTCTTTTCAAAAAGGTTTAGAAAACCCAGTAAAAACAACAAACAAAATAATAAATAGGAGGCCCAGAGGCGAGTCAGCACAGAAGTCACGTTCCTGCATATACTGAAGGGAAATGAGCATGGACCAGACRGATGCTCCTGTATTTTTCTGGAGCATTAAGTCATCTCACTTGCRAAGCTGCCAGGAAAGCCACCCACTTGCACCATTCCCATCACGGCTGGTGGTGGTCTACACCACTTACCACGGCCTGAGGAGCATCGGTCTTCTCCCAGGAAAAGAGCGCTCCACGGCCAGCAGAGCCCTCCAGGAGGAAAAGCTGCCTGGATGAAACTGCCCAGGATTTCGAGGGCTGCGGCTGATGCGCTAAGAAACATCCGCAGCCTCAGTGCCGAGCACTTCTGGTTCAAAAGTGCCTCCGTCATTCTGGGCATTGCGGAAACGTCAAAACCGCAAGTCTTATTTTAAGGTTACAGTGGAGACATCACTAGGTGGAAAGACCTCACTGTAGCACAGCTTAACGGTTATCCTTCACCTCAGAAAACAGCAGCGTGTATCACATTATCTCAGTCTTGATTACAGACGAATCTATTGCTTCATTGCGCAAGTCAACAGCGGATCCGTTTCTCCAGGACTGTTCAGCAGCTGCAGCGACCTGAATCGTCCAGAGAAACTGCTCTTTGGTTATCACGGGGGATTCCTTGCCTGCAGGGACAGGAACGAAGCACTGCATGAAACCTGTATCATCACCTGCTCTGCCTTTCGGCACATCGCCGGCATCCCTCTTCAGCACACCACCCAACGAAGCAGAGTCATTCATTTTCATTTACTGAAACAAGGTCAGTTGTTTGCACTTTCATCGAACTATCAGCTCTTTTGGAGGCTGACCACTCCACGCATATTTTTACCGAGCTGCATGCACTGTCGTGCTCAACATGCATCCGCTGAGAACACCAGCGCTTGTCAGAGCAGCAGCCCAGCCCGTGAAACCCCGTGTTTGCTTACAGGGAGCTCGCTCATCACCTGCGCAACACTGGCTTAAACTTAACAGTGATGAATCTCATTCCTAGTTTTCACACTTACTCATTTCTTTTTGGGATTTCAGACACAAACACCAAATTGCAATTGCTATTGGAACAGCTTCCAAGGGAAGTTTTCACTGAAAGCAAATCTAAAGCAATGCTAGCCATTAATGTACACTTCGTCCTACCTTTCAGGGTTCTCAGAAAGTGTCGGAAGAGCTCCCTGTGTGCATCTCTGTAGCGATCAGCTTGGGTCTGTGAATATATGGATACCGATGTCCCATGCTCCGTAATCCCCAGGGGATTCTGATTATCTACCCGTAACGTTCCTTGAGAACCGTGAACCTGAAGGAAGGCAGCAAACAGGAAAGAGAACAACATTTTTAAGTTATCATGCTTTTGATCTTAAACAGCTGGCTAGTCTATAGAAGCCCTGGTTTGTACAACCAAGAAAAAAGTAGCTTCTAAAATTAGGAGTTACAACTGACATACCCCTTTGTATGGATCAGACACGACAGAAAATACCAGGTACGTGTTGTAGTATGCTGGCCTCCGCTTATGCGATACCTCCATCTTTTTTTTTTTTTTCCACCTGAGCAAAGCTCCTTTTTTAAGTACTTAACAGATATTACTCCCCAAATCCAGCCCACACATCTGTTATAATTCACGACTAAGAATTTACAGACAATTTGCCTCTGAGTTTACACTTTTCTTCCCCTTTAATATCCTTAACTCTTGGCTTGCCATACACCTAAAAACACCCTGGAAAGACAACAAATGAACTGTGCGACAACATTTCAGCCTCAGGAGAGCTGACACCAATTCCTGCTCTAGTATGATTGCATGCAGCTTATAACCCCAACAGAATACATGTAAACAGAGGCAAAATTCGGGTAACAAAAGAGAAAGCGGATTGTAGATTAAACAGACACAAGCAATCCACTGCTGCTGAGGTACAGAGATGTTTTGTGAAACGTGCTTGCAGGCATTGGCATGGGGCACAACACATATTGCCCCACGTGAACACATAGAGGGTAAAACTTGTGCTAGCCTGTGGTGTCGTGACAGACTTGACTTAAAAGTAAGAACGCACCTCTAGTCTCTGATCACAGCTTTTAGTGCAGTGCTGACTGATGTCCAAAGTAACAATTGCTCCGCTAGGAAATTTCATGCTGACCGCTACAGTGTCTGCATCCTTCAAGTAGGCCATATCTGAGTGACAAAAAAGGCACTCGCTCACACCAGGAACAGCAAACCAGCAAGTACTACAACTACAATGTGCTCTTCTTCCTTTAAGAGGCGACACTGGCTCTACAGTATCTTCAAACAGGAAGCAATGGCGACAGCAAAGCGCTTTCTGCAACGTACACCAGCTGGTTTACCTTTATCGGCACTTCTGATGGAGAACAACAAGCTCTGCAGAAACACACAGCCCCTGGGCCTGAACGCCACCTTCCCAGCCCGTCGCTCTCCCTAAAGAAGGCTTCCACTTCTTCTTCCAAACACATTTGCCTTTGCAGCTTATTACAACCAAGATCAGGCAACTTCCAGCACGTGGCTAGAACGAGGCAGATGGTACAAAATCTTCCCTGGGGCATTTTGTTTGTTGTATTTCAATGCTTTACCATAGATTATAACGTTGCATACTACACCTTCTAACAACAGCCAGTCAAGGTTGGCAGCAGCTGCAATTACCTTAATTATAACTTTGCGTTTCCATTTAAAAAATGGCAGCTTCCATTTTTATGGTTAGTTTAAATTAGTCTGGTAACCCAGAGCGTGCCTGTCAGCTTGGCACAATCCAGAGTAAATTCACATCTTTAATTGTGCTGAGATCAACAGGAAAGTGCCAGAGAAATCAGAGAAAGCAAAGAACTGAAAAAGACTGCATTGACATTCTTGTAAGCACAAAGCTTCGCTCATTATTTTCTGCACTCTGGTTTTCAAATGGCAAACTTGATATCCCTCAATTGCCATACAGAGTAGAGTTCAGTGATGCCTCTACAGCAACCGCTTCACATCAGCAGGGAATTGACAAAACTCAGAAATCATCGCTAAATACCCTGTCTACAACAACTTCTTGAGAAACTTGCCTTCTATTTCACGAGACTACTTTTTCAACTGTTCTATGGTGGAACAATTATGTCATGGCTACCGTGCTCTCGTACACTCTTTCTTCCCAATTTTCGTACTGAAGTCCAGAGGCACACAATAAACTATCAAAAGATTTATTCTTACCTGCGCAGAACGCATGCCCCAGTGAAAATATTGTATCTGGTGCACTCTCTCCCAACAACAAACTGATAATATCTATATCGTGTACAGCAGCATTATAAAAAATTCCACCTGGAAGAAGCAAAACTGGGCATTAAGGTCTCCACATTTAAAACCCACAGTCAATGTACATTTCTGAACTGCACTGAGATTGATATAAAAAGCCCCCTATATTGAAGAAACTAATACTAAAAGCAAACAGAAAAATGCAACAAAAATAAAGATTGGTAAAGAAAATGCTCCTCAAAAGAAAACCCATGCATCTTAAGGCTACAGAAACATAGGGGACTTTCCACCAGAACACAGGGCAAGACACATGTCCAGTCCTTTGAGAATGAACTTTTCAGAAGAAAGCTGCTTAGTACCTGCTGTTTTTAGGAAGCTCAGAGATGCTGCTGGATATATGCTGCTAATCGTCGATATCCGGTGGATCCTCCCCAGCGCCTGGCTGTCACGGACTTTCTTGTACAAGAACTGCAGCGCTGGGTCAAAGCGCCTTCAAAGAGAAACAAGGAATGTGGTACAGCGTTTGGAAGAGAAGGAGGTCACCTGGGCCACTGTTACCGCTGCGGTGCACAAGGCCGACTCAACGGCAAACAGCAGCAAGCATGCGACACGAACCTCACTGGACAGACGGGGTTAGACACAGCTTTTTAAGTTCAGCCACTTATTATGTATGAATTTTGCTTCTTGCAAACGAGCCTAATATCTGCACTTGTGAAGACTTACACTAACAAATTTAATGAAGAAATTAAACTATGGGGACTAAAAGCATTTAAAGCTCCAGTAAATTACCTACAGTTCTTCTTAAGAGTCCTACCTACAAATTTATGTTCAGCTGAGCGTGGACCAACACCTCAGCTGAGGTTCAATCTTATGGCTGGGATCAGACCTGTACATATAGCAGTCAAATGGAAAAGGCAAATGTCAGGGCAGGTATTTTGTGTAATTACATATTAGTGTATATGAAATACATGTATATTTGTCCAAATAAGTTTTATTTGCAGTGAAATTAACTGTTCTCAGCAGAGGAGCACAAAATGATCAGGTGTGTTTACTAACAACGCACATCCACTCAGCATATGGTGTTCAGTACTAGGCGCAAGTTTAAGGCCGCATTCTTGGCTTTTAGCAGAGCTCCCTGAGTTCCCGCAAGTTTAACGGAGCAGAAGCCAATTAAAATTAATGTACTTTCCTTCTGTTTAAATTATTTAATCTTAAAGATCCAGATGTAAGGTCACAAGTGGAAATATCACTTTATAAAGATTAATAAATCTATTCTCATCAGATAGGCCAGTAATTCTAACAGCAAGCCGAATTTTCATGGCCACGTAGTTTGCAATCCTCAAGGTTAATAATCCTCAAACACCATCCCTTCTAAAGGCATAAGAAGTCACAGGCAAAACGCAGCTCTATGCAGACCCCAGTGTTTGGAAATTCAATTTGAGTGGAAAGTTAAGTAGTGGATGGGGCCAATGTCTCCCTAAAGACAGTGCTCTAAAAGGAACTTCAAAAGGTCGCTTGTTCTTTTGTTGAAGAGTTACTCTAAGCTTTCACTTGTATTTGCTAACACACGTACTTACGTTTCACAGGATCATCGTCATCTAAGTAAGTACAGAATATAATTAGCAAATCAGTGAAAATACAAAAAAGTTACAAAAAAGGAAAAGTTTTCAAGAGAGCAGCTTTTTTCTCTGCTATTTTAAAGAACATAGCTAATTCACTGCCTTCTTCCAATGTTATTTCTAGTTTACTGCAACAAAGCTGTAAAACAGGGAAAAAAGGATAGATACCCTCAGATCCAGAAAAAGTACAATACATATGGGCAGAAATTTCGTACGGAAGTCTAATACATGAGCAAAGTTTAATGTCATAGGGCATTACTAGACTGAACAGGGTCACAAACTAAATGCTTTACAACAGAGCAGTGAAAAGCAGATCTCAGTAGCTGCACGCTCAATAAAATCACAGATCTGCCTGACCTGGTGGTTGTACATGCACAAAAAACCATGAACAAAAAACATCCTAAAACCACAGACCAAGAAACTGCCTCAGAGAATGGCACAGCACCGTCAGAATATTTCCTCCTCTGAAACTCCAACTAGCTGTAGCATTTGCAAAACCTTGAAAGGACTGCAGAGATGTGGACCCCAACTGCCTTTGGCCATTCTAAAAAAATAGAGCTTTCACATCTTGAAAGCTTCATCATTTGAGTTCCACTAGAATCCATTTGAGTGAACATTTATTTTAATCTCATGACAGCTAGATTTTATCTCCATTAAGCATGAAGAATTAATCCAATCCAATTAACTCCCAGATGAACAACGTTAACAAGCAGCAGTGAAACTAAGCTTATTTGAGGACAAATTCAGGAAAGCCTGAGGAATCAATGCTACTTTCAGACACGCGCTTCTTATCAAGTATAAATCAGAAGAAAAATGCTGGTCTTACTTGTAGAATCCACACACCAATGGTCTTCCACATCTGTCAGCTTCATCGAAACAAGCTTCTGCCGTCTGCCTGTCAAAACTGGGCAGCCTCTCACAAAATACACCTTTTCCTGTGCAAAATGGTACAGAACACAGGATTGAAGGCAAGAGACAGTTTGCACAAGACGTTTTTATCCTGCAATACCATATACACGTCATTACGTTCTAGAATGTTTGATGAAACTGAAGCATGGCTTTTTATTTGTTGATGCTACTAACTCCCTTTTGGCCTCCAGCGGCGGTTTTACTAGCTGGTTACGGACCCCAGGAAGCGTGACTGTTCTGACAGACAGCTTTCCTTTGAGTCCTAGTGGTATTTCTGGGACTGGACACTCCGCATGGCCGTACTGGGACCAGCACAGTACAAAATCCATTGGTGTTAAGCCATTAACGGACTAATTTCTCTTAATTATGCAACTGGATAGTCTGCACAACTCAAGAGAGACTGCTGAAACGAGAAAGCATTCACATTTAAAGCGTTTAGCAAGCATCCAAGGTCTGCCTCAATGTGTGCTACTGACTACAGATAAAAGCTGAATTTGTAGCTGTTCTTCTCACCCGCTCGTAAAGCATCTATTACAATTTCAGAGGCTTCTTCAGGTGGTGAACAAATAATGGCTCCAGAGACTCTGCAGAAGTCAAAAGAAAGATCTTCAGTGAAGACAAGGTTTCTACTAGAATGAACAACACTCAAAAGCTCCTTTCAGTTACAGTTATTTTTATGATAGCTGCCTTAAACTTTGAGGAAGAGTTAAAAAAAAGACATAAAACCCCATTGCTCTGGAAAAGCAAGTTATGTTATAAAAGGAACTCGGTACCTGCTTGCAAGGATGAAATATGGGATGACATATAAAGCTTAAAATTACAAGTGGCACAATGGAATTGCATTGCTTTTCCTGCATCTTAAAGGAGAAAGTCTGTTAAACGTGTCCTTTGAAAATGAGTTAAAACCTGCTAGTTAACACATACAGTGAAATCAAAAGTATGTGGTAGAGCTGCTGAACGAGTGATCAGTACTTCTTAGCTTATTACCATTTTTTAGTTTCTAATATCAAATCCATCCTTCTTAAAAGCTCTGCCTTTCACTTTTGCAATGATACTTAAAATACAATTTGAGAACTGACTGTAACCACATCACTAGATGTTACTTGTTCAGTTCAACTGTAAAGCAAAACTCCACCATCTTCCCCATTTACAGCAATCCTCGCTTATCTCAAACAGTTTCAAAAGAGCCACCAAAGTCAGCTAGCTGCTCCGAGGCAGAAAAACAGGTAGGCAGCAGGAAAGCGTGTCGTTTATTGCTCTATGGAATGGAGGAAAATAAGTTTTTTTTATATTTCTTAACAAAACTGCCTGCAACTAAACTCCTCCAAGTTTCCATTGATTCTGGGCATGTGAATCAAGCTAAGCTTCAGGGATTTCTGAAGCATCTACGAGTAGATGACATACTACGTAAGGCTTAGCCTGTAATGGCCCCTCGGTCTCGCTCCGTTCCCATACGTGGGGCCAGACAAGCACGGTCTGGGTCCGCTACGGCGCAGCGGCATTTTCCAGAGAGGGGAAGCAAGCCTTGGCRGATACGTTCGCCCCAAGCCTTGCGGCAGGGAAGAAGCACGCACGGGAGTTAGAGGTGGACAGTACCGCTGATCGTTGAGCGCGACATCGGCGTCCTGCTGCCGCAGCACCCTGGTGCCAGCCAGGAACTCAGCGCCGAAGGCACGCTCCACCTCCTCCAGCTGATCCTCCACAACGTAAAGCAAGCAGCAGCCATCTTCCTCCAGTAAGCTTTGAAACAAGGCTTTATTAACAAGCCCTACACCAAAGAGGGCAAGGCCAACGCCGCTGCCAGCGCTGCTGTACTGTCCGACAGGCGCCGGGCCGTCGGAGGCCTCAGCCACAGCCCCGCTTTGGCCAGGCTGCTTTGAGGGGGCAGGTGCGATCCTCATGTGGAAGGCAGCAAGTGCCGAGGGGCGGCTGGCGGAGGTGGAGGGCGTCGGGTCTTCCCTGGGGGCGGCCGCACTCGCGGGGCAGCTGGCGGTGACGGGCTGGTGGGGAACCAGCGGCTTGTGGTAGGAGGGCGGAGAGGGGACCATGCCGTAGCTGGCGCTGGTGCCGGCGCTGGTGGCGAGGATGAAGGATGGCTGGGAGAGCAGGGAGGGCGCGTCGAGCTGCAGGGGCAGGCCGGTGCCGACGTCTGGACCTGCAGAGCTGGGCGAGACAGAGGAGGGTTCGGGGTGAGCCCCTGCTCTCCCTCGCCGAGCGAGGGGCAGAGGCCCCGCGCCTTCATCCTCCTCCCAGCGACCGCTCTGCTCCCCAGCGGCCTCGGCCCGAGCCGGGGGAAGCCGGGCCGGCCCGGGTGCAGGCACTCACAGGAGCAGCGGGGCGCGCAGGCCGTGCTGGCGGAGGAGGCGGCGGTTGCGGTAGTGGCGGCCGGAGGAGAGGTGCTCGAGGATGCGGTCGCGGCGCACCCGCATGGGCAGCTGGCAGGAGGTGCAGTAGAGCGTCTCCACCACCGCCGCCTCCCCGGCGGCGCCGCGCTCCAGGAGGTGCCGCTTCACCGCCAGCTCCGAGAACTCGGCCGCGTAGTCGTGCAGCGTCTTCTTCTTCCGCCCCATGGCGGCGGCGCGGCCCGGCCCGGCCGCCCCGGAAGCGGAAGGCGCGGCCCCCGCCGCCGTTGCCCGGCAGCCGGGCGCGGCGCCCCGGGCGGGAGGCGGAGGCTCGGCGGCCCTGCCCCGAGCGAGCCCCCGTCCCCGCACCCGTCCCCGTCCCCTCCTCCAGCAGGCCGCCGTGGCGGTGTCCACGCACCGCTCTGTGCCCGGCGCCTGGCAGGGGACGAGTCGCCTTCCCAGGCGCCAGGACGGACACCGCCACCTCCGACCTCGGCCCCGGTTCTGAACCCCCCTCTCTACGCAAGAGTCCTCACCCCTCTCTACAGCTCGGAGATGGAAGGAAGGAGCCCAGGTAACGCAGCCCCCGACGAAGTTGTCAGCGACGCGGATGCTCGCGGGGTCTCGCAGGAGCAGGCGCGGGTGGCAAAGCTCACCGAGATCCAGGAAGCCGACCGAGAGCTCCGTGAGGAACTGCAGAAAGCAAAGGATGACTACAACATGGCCACAGGTACCATGGGGAAGGCGTCCAGGAAACACACCGCTATCCTAGCTACCAGGCTCACCTTGCGATTCTACTCCTTTTACCTAGAAAAAATTCTAGGTTACGTTCTCATGAGCGCAAAACCTCCTGCTTTCGACCATTGCTTACAGAGTGGGGCAGAAATGCCACTTATTTTGAAACCACTTTCTCTCCCGCCTTAGAAGTGAAGTGCCTGAGGAAACCCTGCAGAGGAAGCCCTGAGCAGTATTCTGGGGCATCCAGTGGCGTTTCAGCACTCTGGCAAACCCGTGCTTGTGTTACCAACTCTATTAGTCCTCAGAGTAGCTCCTACCTCACACAATGACGTTAGTTAAGTTGAATATATCACAGCAAAGTACTACAAAATGCATTATTAACCAGTGTCACTGTGGCTGTAGCATTACCTTCACCCACAGTCTATACTCGGATGGTTACAACAGCAGCTCTGCTTATGCTTACCTCAAAAAGATGCCATGAAGCTTTTAGCAGGGATTCGGTTTGCTTACGGTAGTACTCCAACCTTACAGGTGCCATCTCTTCCTTGCAAAGACAACTGGAGATCCAAGAATCCCAGCTTCGGAGAATGAAATCTGAAAAGGAAATGCTCCAAAAGAAGCTCAGAGAGCAAGAAAATCAGCTACAAGCCATGTCTACCAAGGTACCACCCTGAGAGCATGGTGGCCGTTGCTGTTAGGAGAGCTGGCAGCGGGGAATTCGGGCTTTATGCAACAGTTCCCTTTCTCATAGACAGGAGGTGCACCTGTGAACTGCAAAAGTGAAGCATAAAAAATTTTCTCTTAAGTTTTGCAGTCTGAGAGAAGAACAGAAGCACGAAGAAATGATGGTGACAATAGAGGAGAACTGCAGTCTTCGACAGGTAAATTCGGTGCAAAGCCGCTATAGAAAATTCTTGTATTAGCTACTTAGTTGTGCTTGTTTTAGGCTTGGGGGAGTTTGCCACATAAAAAAACCTACTCAGTCCAGTAGTTTTAGAGAAAACGCCAAGTAGTAACAGCTACCAGTACTGGCAAGGTTGTTAGTCGGTACACTCTGCCCAGGAAACAGAAGAAGCGTTTGGACCGGATACTGGGAAGATGCGGCCAAGCCCGCTCACTTTCTTCCTCACAATAATGGCTTGATTTATGTACCTCCTCAGGTTGTTACAGAACAAGAATCAAAACTGGCTGAGCAGAACAAGCTGATCAGCGAGTTACAGGGGACAGTCAGCCAGCTACAGGCAGAGGTTCTGACCAGCCGATACCACATCCACAAGCAGCAACAGGCCCAAGAGGCGATCCAGAGCCAAGCTGAGACACTGCAGCACAGAGAGCTGCAAACTAGAGTGGCACTCGAATGCATCACCAGCAGGGTAAGTGTAGCCTCCTTCACTTCAGACTCCTACCTCCCTCTTGGGAGACACTTCAACCATTTCAAGCAGAGAATCTGAAAGCTTTTAGAGTCATTCGTGGGCAGAAGCACAGCGGGAGATGCACCAGGGCACTGCAGTCCTTTGCTCTCAGGGCYCGGCTTCCCTTCGCAGCCACGGGGCCAGAGTAGCTGGAAACTGAGTTGATTTGCTTCCCAGCTTTTTAGCATGCAGCTCTTATGTCACTTACAAAGCAAACAGGCCTCAAATACCAGAAGCCCTTGGGAAACTCGAGTTCAGAACAGTTAGATCACCAGATTTCTAATATCCCTCCAGACTCAAAGTAACAGGTATCACCTTAAAGCCATTTCCTGCAGGCATACGTGCCTGGTAGCAAGCAGAGAGCCCGATACCTGGGTAAGGGACTCAGTCCACCCAGAAACACATCATTATCGTAGTACTTGCAGTGAAGCCCAGTCAAACTGCCCATAATTTCGCATAAACAGACTTTCCATTTCATCATTCACTAGTACTTTGTCCAAGTCTGACAGTGTAATCTCTGTAAATCCATGGAAATGCCAAAGAATTGCATATAAAGACTAAACACAACTACTTTCCTCTTTTGTCAAAAGTTTGAAAGATATCGAAGCAAAATAATTCAGGCTACGTTCAGTACGGCAGGCAGCAAGCCTCCCCAGGCAGAAGTCACGGATGAGGAGGTGCTGGAGGCAATGCAGGTATGTGGCTCTTTCAAACTCTGCTTCTAGCAGCCGGCAAGGGACTGATGAGATAAGAGAACACTTTGCAGTACTGCTCTCCACCTAATGCTTTCCCACCTCTTTACACATCCCTAATTTTCAGAAAATAATTAACGAACGGATGGAGTTCCATCAGATGCTGAAACAGAAAGGCGTCAAAGTCCCATCGCTCTACAGCATCGACACGTCTACTTCATTGCCTACCAGTGCTAAGGGAAGGAGAAGGAGTCCTGCAAGGCAGCATCTTCTAACGCCTGAAAAGCAGCCCTAACAGCCAAGTCAGAATACGTCACCAACTTCAGGCTCCTGTTCCTTGGTTTTGAGATGGTGACTTACTAACAAATTAAACTCATTTTACTGAAATCGAGTTCTGCGGGAATACCTAATTCAATTGTTTCAACCAACTCGAGCACAATTCACTGTAAATCATTGGTCTGTAGAAACATTCGACTGCACAGGGAAGCTTGAAGCACTACTAAGGACTGCTTGGCTACAAGTAACTAGAAAGTGTTAAGTTACCATTTTTGCAGTATACAATAACTGCTTTGGCAAGTTTATATAGTTACATGACTGGAAAATTCACCAATGCCAAAACAAGTGACAGTGACATATGACTGCAAGAACTGTTTTATTTTTCCATTCAATATGCAAGTCCCAACACGTGGACGTATTTGACACGGTATCTAGAAGTTCAGTTAGAGCTCTATATCATTTTTAACAGAAAAAAGTCAATCTGTAGGTCACCCTAGCTCATGGAGAGGTTTGCATTCATACAGGTAGTAGCCCAGATGTAAAAGTCACCCACAAACTGCAAAAATTAGAACCACTCAAACTCCCTGCATTTTGGAAGGTGTCCCCAACACTCTTCATGTCGGAGTGTGACACAAAGCTCCAGGAGGGTCACGCTGGGCAAGAATGCTTATATTCTGGGGAGACAGGGAGCTTTAGTAGTGTCGATGTAAGGCAGCATTAGCCCTCTGAACGGAACTGAACTTCAAGAACAAATTCAGTGCTCGATCAACAGTAACTCAACGGGTACAAAACAAGGTCACTACAACTGGTATTTCCACAAGGATGGATGATGCCTCTAAGACGTACTGGGACACACAAACCCCTGCAGTCAATTCAACTGACTTCACTTAAAAATGGAAGCTGTGTTAATGTCTGAACACAGAAACCATCACTTTAAAACTCATTCCTCAAGTTCTGACAGCAATTAAATTTTCCAAATTACTCCAGATATAAAAATAAAATTATGCAGAATGAGATGTTAGCGAAGTAGTTTTGCATTCGGTCTTCAGTATTGGTACATAGCACATGACTTAGTTTCAATGCTGTCGCCTACTGGATTTCTCAGTTTAGCTGCCAAAATAATAATCCAGCTGAAACATACCAGGAAGAAATAGTGATCTTGCAGAAAACTGCACTCATTTTATAAATGCCAAGATGTCATAATGATTTTCTCTACAAGTTAACGCATTCTGACTTTCAATACCTTCTCTGCCTTTAAGTTTGCATTTGAAGATGCTGTTATCTCTACCTAGTCAGAATACTGATGACTTTCTATTAAGGCTGAAAGAATGCAATACTCCTTGCTGTAGCTTGATCAAACTTTGAAGTTTTTACATACCCAGGCAGGATGCACTTCAAAAAAAAAAAAACCACAAACTACCTCACTGCATACGAGTTGCATTGTTGAATATGGGGAAAAAAAAAAAAGAAAATCGAGTAATTTTCTTAGCTTTGATAGCTGCTAACGTATTACAGTCAGAAGAGAGGAAACYGCGGTTAGGTCAGTTTTTGAAGGATAAAGTACTTTCAAGTTTCCATCTGTGTCCACCACTCGAACCTGCTCCACTACCAACGGAAAATTCATCAGCTGTACATTTTGGCTGGGGTTCAAATTCACTGGTCCACGAAGAGCATCAGATTCGTTATCCGAGCCCGAGTCTTCCTTATTTTCCAAGGTAAATCTGTTCAGTTCTGCAATTTTCTGTTAAAAACAAAATACAGAAAACAAGGTTAATTCTGCGGCTAAGCCCTCAGAGCAACTCCAAGTTGCTTCCACGATGTGGACCTGGCCAGCCTCTGGAGGAACGTCTGCGTGAAAACAGTGGGTTAGAATCTTTCAGGAAACCATAAGGGCTTTTGATGTTATCACTGCTGTGCTCTCCAGGAGGTCCCGCTCATTCTGAACAGTTTAATTTTTTGTTTTTAACACAGAACTCGGGCTTTGTCAAAGCACTGGATTCTAAGCAACAAGAGCCTGCTGTAGGATCACCACCGATGACTTTGCTTTCGGCCCATTTGAAATTGTCTCTGTTACCAACCTTGTGTCAACTACACAAAACAGTTAGTCTTCACCAATGTGTTCTAAAGGCTATGTTAACTCAACAAGAAAAAATACATTTATCTTGCAAAATACTTAACAGCGTACTATCCCGTACTCGCCATATACCACGTTTTACCCTTTTCAGTTAGAAAGCTTTAATTAAAAGAAAGCATGTTGAATGGCATTTAGTGAGACTGTCCTGCTGCTAATACAGTATCTGAAAGATAATTCTGTGATAATGATAGGACCAAGCAAGCTAATTTTCAGGCAGGCTGAGGTGAAAAATCTCCCTAAAAGAATTTATTGGCAGCAATTGAAGCCATAAGATCACTAACAAGGGGAAGGTGTTGAAAGTCAAACCATAAATTTCCAATCGTGGTAACACAACATTATTTACCCTGGTGAGTTTTGAGGTCTGCCAGTTAGTCGGGATACAAGAATATAAAAACCTTTCGTGATACAGCAAGAATGGAAGAGTAAGTGAAGGAGAGGGATTAATAATAATACTAAAATAAAAATCAACTTCTGTATTCTTCTCAATACATGTGAGCAATTAAACATTTTGTTAAGAAGCACACCAAGAACAGACAGGATTATTTTACTGAACTACTTACCAGAATTAGTGTGTCCATGACATCTTTGCATATCTGTAAACTGGTGTCGCTTGTCACTTCCAGAAACAGATCATGGGTGTCTTTTCTAATCTGTAGGAATTTCACAGGTAAAGCAAGTAAGGAATCAGAGCATACTCACCCACAGTCACTTGGCAACATTTCAATACACAAACTGAATGAAAGGCTTTCATTCAGTTCAACTGGAGGCAAAGTACTGCCTTTCTTTACAAGTCAAAAACCATATTCTTGCCCTTCAATAAAGCCATCTCTGCAAAGGCAGACTGGTGCCTTTGGAAGAGCTTGCCAGACCTTTACAGATTTACAAAGGTAAAAATGTAACTCCAAGATCCATCTCAATCTGACAGTCTAGCAGAGAAGATTCAGGCTTTGAATATTTATATTTGGAACGCAATCACAAGTTTCACAGAACTGCCCGTATCTTTGAATCTGGAGTTAAGTATCTCTCAGCAGAAAGAAACACTGTTTAATTCTGATTAATGTATTTCCACTAACAGAGAGTACCTTTGTTTTCTCACTATTGGTTATTGGTGGGAAAGAAATCACAACGCCTTCGGCATCCACAAGACATGGGTAGTTATCTTTGCCATCCAGTAACTGGAGATACCTGCCAAGAAAAACAAGGAAGCAAAAAGTGAGCAACTGAAACAGCAGCTGGACACGATGGCAGAAAATAGTGGGAAAAACGAATTAGTGTGTTCCTGATCTACCACGTAGCAAAACCAGAAGTCTGAGTGCTAAAATTCAGCAAAATGGTATTATGGTGATACAGCTGAGGAAAGCCACCAGTGCAGGAAGTGATGGGCTAGAACCATGAAGTAACTCACATTTTGATACCCACGCTGTCAAAGCAGATAGACATGCTTCAGGTGCTTTCAGAGATCCCAGTGCTCAAACAGGAAAATCAGAGTCCACCGTCTGATTCTTCCAGACAGCTTGCTTTATTTTCCCCCTTACTTACTCTGGCGATATACAGTTCTCCCATCACGTACTTGGCAATTTTCCCCACCCTGTACGAGTGATGGATATGGGTAGTAATCTCTGTATGAGCAGTAAACAGAATAGAGCAGTGCCACACTCTGCTTTATAGTTCATCTGTTACTACATGCACCTCTGATTTGCTTAGTTTATTGAATGTGCATGACATACACTTCATTCCTTCTTGTTTCCTTTCTATTTGCTATTCTAAATATATTTGTCACCTCTAAGAATAATTCATATGACAAGAATTTACTCTTGATGCAGCTAGAAATAACAGAAGGTACTCAACATCCTCATTTCACTCCAGGTTACTCTTTATGTATAAATTCAGCTCAGTGTTTTTCATTTCAACTCCTAAAAGCTCGTGCTGGGTTTGTTAACCCCATCACCATTACAGAACATGCTTCATAATACATTCGAGCACATTTTTTTCAGTGCTGTTTTTCCATACGAGTTACCAAAATACTCATGAAGAAGAACACAAAAGATCAGTATACTGACTTGTGCAACCCAGAAACATTCTGACGCTTCTTCTGTTTCCTCTGCTCCTCAGCTTCTAACTGCAGCTGGCGGAGAAGATCCTTTGCCTTGATCTCCTTTCGACCCAGGGGCGTTATCTACACCATACAAGAAAACAAAAATTTGAGTTTAAGAGTGACTCAAAGACTAGGGTTATTAAAACTCTCCCGTAAGCAAGACAATAATTAAAACCATACTTCTGTATGCCGTCATTCCTAACACCTTACTGAGTATGGAAATACACTTTCTATTTCACATGGACTACTATGATCACATTGAGTTTAAACCTTTGTGTGAGCTACAACACCCACTTGAAAAACAGGCTCATTCACTAGTACTAAACCAGGCATGGACAGTTTTCTTAGCCAGTTCCTTCACTGTCATTACTTACTGAATAACGTGAAAATCTGCTGTCTCATAACAGAAGCCATGCACGAAAGGCTCTGTACGCCATCAGGAAAACGAAGAATTCATTCCTGAGGACCAGGCCACGTGCACAGAACAGTTACAAACACAAGGTGTCTAGAGAGCAGAATGCAACAAAAACTTTGGGTCAGCCCCAGAGTCAGAATATCCTGACTGTTCATTCAGTCCTCCAGCGAGATGGGTTCTGGAGGCAGGATATTAATGGACACACTGAAATAGGCCTAAAAAAATAAGGATGACAAATTTGAAGTATCATTTTTATATTCTGGATCGAAGTTACAAGTACAGTCAAAGAGCTTGTCACACAAATGTACTGCAAGCTGCTTCCCCCCCCCCTCTTCTTTGAAAGCAGCAACATAAACAACTCAAGACTGGGTAAATCAACAGAACCTGAGTTGATTTTAATTAGGTTACCTTGAAGGCTGCTGCCATTTGAGGTGCACTCATACGAATGAGCACCTGCCTTGCTGTATGACACTCCAGGCACATCCTAACACATACGGACCTCCAGGGAACATTAAGATGGTAACACCACAACACAGGAGAAAGGATCAACACTGAAACACCAAGACCTCAGTCACCCTAAGCAAAGGCACACATTAAGCAAGATCAGAATGTTTGTAGAGAAAAAAAACCCCTACATCTGCTTTCCGTGATTATTTTAAGTCCTCGGACAGACGCACTCGTTAACGGGTCCTACACCTTACTTAGAAGTAACACTAGGTAGCTCTATGAGGCTTGTTCAAGCAGGTTTTGTTACAGCAGGATAGCAAGAAAGTTAGCACAGCTTCTAAATTAAAGTTCCTGGAGTTAGTTTTACTAGCACCTACAGAGTAAAAAAAAAAAATTCTTTCCATTCTATAGAGTTCCAGAAAGCAAAAGAAAAAAAATTGGAAAGGCCCACCAATGCCACTGGCCCTACCTTCAGCTCATCAGGAGGCTGAACATCATATATCAGAGGACCTTTGATCAACTGCAAGTCGTGGGTGGCAATTGTGGCTGCTGTCCGCTTTTCACAGATGTCTTCGTGCAGTTTAGTCTAAAACAAAGAATGCCATCAAAATATATCAAAAACATCAACATGATTTATTCCTCCTAGGGTTCAGATTCTTCCATATTTAGCATTTGTAGCATTATCAGCTAGTCAAGTAACCCTTTTGCATTAAATGGAACCCTTCTCTTCACCTGCAAAATAATTTTATCCGAATTACAAACCAAACGAAAGATAGCGAAGCATAGCACACAACATGTTTCGCAACTGGGAGATAAACAGTTTTAAATCAGAAAACAATCACAAATACACGAGTCTCGTAACCTGAAAGAAGCTAACACCTGCCATCTAATGGACAGGCGAGCAGTATGCCAGGTGAAAGTCTGAGGTTACGATACCTTGGTTGGAAGGTTAGGCGTGCAAGACAGTTTTAGCTCAGATTGGGGAACCTGGACGCAAACTGCGGACTCGGATTTATTATTAGTTCTCAAAAGGTTCCACAGCACTAAAAAGCTGTTGTTACAGAGGCAATATAACTACATGTGCGTTCATCGCCCTCTCATGGTAATATCTGTGCTCCTACTTCGTTCTTCATGAAAACCAGTTTTACTTATTACAGAYGGACTAGGCAGCACACTGCTGGCAGAGGCCACGCTGCACTGCCATCCCGCTGTACCCTCGCCACCTGCTAGCTGAAGAGTTCACTCTAAGTTTCAGAAACTTATCTGCTAGAAGGAGCCTAGAACGGTCCATTTCCAACGCTGCTAGCAATGTTCCCACTGCAAACGCGTAACACAAGACTGCAGCAATTACCTGCACGGATAGGAACCTCTTCAGAGCATTTCCCGGCTTTAAGTTCACTCCCTTCAGCACGCAGCACACAATGAAGGGTCGAACATCTTTGACGCCCAGGCTTGCTTTGACCACCAAGGGTGCTGGGTTTTCGGAGACGTGCAGAACCTTCACCAGCAGCCTGCTCGCCTCCTCCAGCTCGTCCTGCTCCCCATCCCCGCCATCCTTCTTCTGCTGCTTCTCCCTCTTCTTCTTCCTGGCCTCTTCTCTGGCGCTCTCGGCCTTCCCCTTCCCGCGGCCCCCAGCCCGCAGGTACTCCAGGATGGCCTTCGTCTGGCAGCCGTTGACCATCTTCTCCAGCCGCTTGTCCTTCAGCTGGTTGCCCCTGAAGTTGGCCTCCTTCAGCCGGGGGCAGTCGGCCAGCGCGGCGGGCAGCTCCCTCAGCTGGTTGTTGGCCACGTCCAGGCTCTGGAAGAGACAGAGGCAGGGTGGTCAGCGCTGGCGGTGGGGACCCGGGCCGCCGGCGGGGGGGCCGCGGGTCCGCTCCCACCTTGAGGGCCGGCAGGGCGGCGATGTCGGCGCCCAGCTCCGCCACCTCGTTGTCGGCCGCCTCCAGGCGGCTGAGGAGCGGGAAGGGCCCGCCGGGGACGGCGGCGGCACCGGCGGGGGGCAGCAGCCCGCCGGGCAGCGCCCGCAGGCGGTTGCCGGAGAGCAGCAGCGCCTGGAGCTGCGGCGCG